>JAADXN010001007.1:0-12188 GCA_023337875.1 Pythium apleroticum | reverse complement strand
CCCCCCCCCCCCTCCCTCGTGCCAGCCATCCAGCGCAATTGCGACGATATTCACACGAGCGTAACCTGCATCAGCCAACCCTCGACGCTCGACTGTACAGCGGACTGCGGACTGCGGTAGGCCGCACTCGTCTTCGCCGCCAAAGTCACCCGGGCTCCACGATTCTGTCGCTTGGCCCGTGTCGCTCATTCGCACATTCGCGCGCTTGTGCTCCAGCCAGCACTTCTTGAACAATCCCATCCTTCCACCCTCGGAGCGTTGCGTAGCCATTGCGATGACCAAACCGCTGGTCAAGACAGATTCGATTGCTATCCTGCAAGATCCTCAGTTTCGGCCAAGTGAGCGCAGTACGATTGCTGGTGATAAAGACGATATAACGGACGTGCCGGCGGCTTCCAAGAACACGATCGTCGGTGAATCTACGCGCGCGGTGGTGGCCGTGGACGTCGCGCTGCGCCGTCGCCGCATTGTGCTGGGAACGATCGCCATTGTCGCTGCGATCGTCGCGTCCACGCGTTTCTTCCACCACGGCTACGAGATCCGACAGTATGACAAGAGCAAGCTCGATGCTGCGCAGCAAAAAGACATTCTCGACACGTACAACTCGCGCTCGGGTAGCATCGCGACGGCATTCAGCAAGCCCATTGAACTGTTCATCGCCGCATGCGTGCAAGTGATACTGCTGCGATTCGTGTCGAGCGCGCTACTACGGAACGAGCCGAGTTGGAAGGCCGTCTACAGTGCGCTGGCTCTGAGTGCTGGTGTCGGCTACCTGATCAACAACGGCTTCAGCTCGCTCAACGTGCAGCTTGTCGACCTGGAGATCCATTCCGTGATCGTCGCGAGTGACTTGTCGCTGGATGACACTGTGGATACGACGTCGTCTCACTGGGAGAGCCGCGTCACGAGCGTCAAGCACACAGTCCCTGAGAGCCAGCCTCGGAACCCGATCCAGAACACTGTGCTGCGGAATCTGGTGCAGTCGCGTGCAGTGCGACCACCGACTTTGTGCCATCCAGACGGATACATCAGCATCTTCAACCCGGTCTCGCTTGACACGGTGGATTACGCCTTCCCACAGCGCGACTGGATGAAACAGCTTCTGACCGAGGCGCCCACGCCTCGAACGATGCCGTTCCTCTTGAATCCGTCCAACAAGTCCGCCAACTCCGGTCTCAAGAGCGACGATTTGCCCATGAACGCATCAATCGCGTCCGACTTGACGCTCTACGCGGTGAGATTGTTTTCGGACTTCACTCCGCTAACGTGCTCACTGCTGGATCCGTTGTACAAAGAAAAGGTCAGCGAGGTGCAGCACAACATGTCCGCCGCAGTCCGCTTTGGAATTCTCCCGCCGAGCCTCTCGACAAGCAACGACGACCAGAAGAAGTGGTTCTTGAAGAACGTCGGTCCATACCTCACGAGCGCGTTCAGCGAGACAAAGAACATGAAGATGACGGATATTCCGATGAACTTCTCGCACGTGGACATTGCACCCAGCATCTCCTTCGACGCCGTGACGTTCGACATCGATGTGGCTGCAAACTTCTACACCTACGGCACGAATAAAACGACTGGAGCGCGCTACATGCGGCAGGGATATGACATCGAAACAATCGCCGATGGAAACTTCAGCTGCGATCCGTGGCCAGCACTCTGCACGTTCAAGAAGCGAGGACCGACAGTGTCTTCTGTAGTTGTAACTGGAAGCAGCTACTACGACGTTCCGGCGCAAATTCAAGCGTTCTCGATATGTCTCAACGAAAACGGCACGGAGCTTCTGGGAGCGAAGATCCCCAACTACCCCAACTACGTACAGATACAGCCGTGTGCACGCCGGTCAAATACGTCGATGCTTCTGCTCAGCGTCGGCAAGCGTCTGGTGGCAGAACGTCTTAAAACATTCGACAGCTCCGCGAGTGACACGGCGGAAAACGTCCG
Source organism: Pythium apleroticum (assembly GCA_023337875.1). Taxonomy (NCBI): domain Eukaryota; phylum Oomycota; class Peronosporomycetes; order Pythiales; family Pythiaceae; genus Pythium; species Pythium apleroticum. The sequence continues at coordinate 10,247 of JAADXN010001007.1, read as the reverse complement.
CAAGATCTACTCGTTCACGATCGGCAGACTTTCGTGGACCACGACGGACATCTCCAAGGATTTCGGTGTGACCTGCAATGTCACGAGCGAGGAAAAGTGCAATGGACTTGTGCTCGATCTTGACCAAGCGAGTCCAACATCAGCTCCGCAAAAGCTTGTTGTTAGTGCTCACGCGCTGCCCATGAACGCGCTCCAACCACCGCAGGTGAACAACCTTTTCTTGGACAACGCCTATCGGCAGCGCCCACTCACACTGGTGTTTGTGAACGAGCCGACTGTTCAAGAGTCTCTTGAGACCGGCGCGTACGAAGCTGTCGTCGGCGACATTCTGCTTCCGCACAACATCCACACCTCGACTCGCAGTTTGGGTGACGTAAACGAGCGAGAGTTGTGTGACGTTCAAGAAGAGCGCGTCCAGCGAGTCCTCGACAACCACATGTACATCGAGCATCCTCTGCAGGCCACGTACACGGCCGCCGTGTTCTTCCTGCTGCAAAAGGCAGTCGTCAAGGACGTCATCCCAGCCACCGAGAGCCGTATGAACACGACAATCCTCGCTTTCGACGGAAACACTCAGAACTCGGCCCTCGTTGTCTCGATCCCATGGACGAACGCGCTGCTGACGGAGCTCGGCTGCGTTATCCTCTTCATTGGCGTGGCAGCCTCGATTGCCTGGGCCACAGTCGTACGCAGCTCGACGACCCGAGTCAATGGGCTCACTGGCATCACGAACGCAGAGGTCATGGTACGCACCAAGCTGGACGAGACGACGTTCCCACCGCTGCTTCTCCACCGCCACGTCACTTTGACGAGCGATACTAGTGTTGAACGCCGAGAGCTTGATAGCTTCGTGATCAGTTCGCTCTCGCTACAGCTCCTGGACACCGATAAATCGGCGACAGTCGATCGTGGCACTGAGGACTCTACGGACTCGAGCCTGTCAGTCCCGGTTTAGATGCATTCAACCAACGCCAGCTTTGTGATAATGCTGAAATGGTTTTGTGCAATTACTTGTCTCCCTTACGCGATCATCCCGCCACGTTTTCTATGTCGAGGCACTTGAATGCGCTCGATCTCGCACACGTCAATCGCACTGCTTGCCGTGCCGTCCTGGGCGTATTTACTGTTGAACTGCAGCTGCATCTCCGCGATCGCGTGACGTGGCACACCCACTCCAAAGCTGTACACTTGCAACCGAAGCTGAAACTGTGTACCGGCGTACGTTGAAGTGAGACCGTCGACGAGTCGTTGCAGCTCTTCCTCTGAGATCAAATTCTTCACGCGGATGCCGCGCGGGTGGGTCCTGCGTACCATATCTTCTCGCACCACCGACAGAGTCAACGCCAAACCGTCATCAAACACGCGAGGACTCGTCGCGAGGAAGTTGATCAATGCCAGCAATGAGTCGTGCGCTGCGTCTGCTGCCGTCAACGCGATACTCAACTGGCGGTGCTTGCGGCGACTGCTCTTCTTGGACAGCGACTGCACCAACGCAGCAAGTGACGTGACTTCAAACACCACACGCGTGAGCACCAAGTCTCTCACCGACGACACCGCCAGCAACGTCGAAAGCCCCACGCCAGTCAACGTGAGCATCCGCTCGGGCGACCGTATCACGTAGTGGAACTGCTCCAGCTTCGGACACTTCGTGACCAAATCCGATACAAATGCGTCCGCAAGTGTGTCGATCACACCGGCGTAGGCAGAGTGGTTCTCAGCCAGCAAGAAGAACAGCGTGTCGACCATCTGAAGCTTGAGAGAGCGAAGCGCCGGCGTCTTGGCCACAATCGACTCGACGGTCTGAATACCAAGCTTGATATTTGACCGACCTCGATGCTCCTCAATCACTATAGCCTCCAGAATTGGCTTGGGCTCTGACAAGAAGATCTCCAGGAAGCTGCCGGCCATTGGGGCCATGCGCCAGTTAAACTCGCGAAGTTCGCTGCAACGCCGCCACAGATCCGACCACACGTCGAGTCGCACGTTGCCGAGCGCCGTCACATGCACTCGATCGCTGCCTGAGTGCCAGCCTCGCAGTCGCTTAAGTCGAGGGCAATGCGTGATGATAGCCTCCAACACGTTCGTGTGTTTATTTCGCTCATCTGTCGGCCAGTACGGGACGTGGAGAAGCCGCAGCCCGCCGTTGCTTCCGTGCCATCGTGCGAGCGCTTCTCCGAGGCACGCCGTGAGCTCTGTCTCTTGGAAATCTGCTTCTTCAGATGCGACCGGTCGGTAAGGAAGCACGAGCGCCTGCACTTGCGGGCATACAGTCGACGCAACGCTCAAGATCTCGGGTAGCTGAGACCAGAGCGTCCGCGACAGGTCCAGCCGCACAATGTGCTGGAACTTGCTCAGTAGCGAGAGACACGGTAGACGATCGAGCGCCTTGTCAGTAGTGCCAGTGGGACAGTAGCAAACGTAGTCGCTCTCGCGCAGCTCAGCTGTGGTCACCTGAAGGAAAGCGGCGTTGGCGCCATTGCGCTCTGCCTCGTGCTGGATCTGCGCGACTGTCTCGTCGTCTCCTCGCCTCACATCGATTCTTTGCAGCGTCTTGCGGATGTCTTCTTCCAGGGAGTTTGCGGCAGCCTCCCAAGCCTTGCACACGCCGCGCAGCGGCTGCAGACTGGCGGCGAAGTCGACGAGCGTCACGTCTTCGGCTGTGACCAGCGCTGGCGCCGCAAGGAATGAGAAGACGGTCTCACGCACGAGCAGCGGCGGCAGCGGATGCAGCAGATCTTCTGTGGCGTCTAGTAGCGAACTAGCATCCGACTGTGACGACGCAGAGGGCGCTGGGCGTGAACCAGCGTCCCCGGTCGAGGCGAGTCGCTCGCGCTTCATCGTGGTTCCTTTCGTCGTGTTCAAAATGGGCGGTAGCGGATACCATTGGCCAGAACAGCTCAAGGATTTCTCCCAATTAGCAATCCTTCGGCATATGGCTACATAATATAGCGATTCAATTGGCCAAAAGAGAGAATTAGAGCCATTGATTGGCTGAAATGGAAGTGTGCACACTGCTCCTCACCAGGATACGTTCGAGCCGCCCCGCGTCCTCAACCAGCACCACTCGCACAGTTGTAGCCGCTTGGATTAGTTGCTGCAGCTTCTCGCGCCACTCGTCCGTGTCGGGATCACTGCGAGATCGATTCTTGAGCTTGAGGGCAAAGCGGCGGCCAACCAAGTCGTCCGCGTGGTCCACAACAAGCTGCAGCACTTGGTGCACGACGTCGTAGAAGATCACGACCTCCTCGTCCTCGTCGTCCATGTAGAAGCCTTCCAGCAGCAGGCAGCCAACATCCACCGTGATCTTCCGCGGCAAACCCCAGGTCGGAGCGTGGCGAAGCAGCTCAAACAGACCGCGGCCTGTCACGCACGTGGCCTTCATCTGGACGACCCGCAATTCTGGAAGCACGGCGAGCGCACTCACGCCAATATCTGTGATCGTTTCCAGTGGCGTGGGGATGTTGGCTCGCTGGGATTCTTGGTTGTTTTCACACAGACTGAAAGACTCCAGCCGCGGACAGCTCTGTCCCACAGCAGACAGGAGTTCGTCGTTCCACAATGCCTGGCGATGGAAGCCTGGATGGATACTCAAACTGTGCGCGAACTCGATGCGTAGATCCTTGAGATTGGCACACGCACCAAGTGCCCGCGCCAATCCCGCAGTTGTGTAGAGACTTCGTCCTGCAGCGTCCGCAGTGTGCTCGCCTTCTGCGTTCCGGAACAGGATCCTCTCCACTTTCTGCTTGGCCGTGTGAGCAAAATGGTCGAAAGGGCGGTCGCAATACGGGAAGTCGTTCCAATCAATGGCGCGAAGGTCCACGCACGTAGTCGTGAAGCGTTCCCAGGCTTCCAGCGGGATACGCGTCGTCGTGACCAGCGGACGATGCTGTGACGAACTCGGGAAGATCCGCATGTTCAGGAACTGCATTCGAGGGCAAAACTGCGCGACGTTCGCGTAGAACTCCGCCTCGAGGCGTTCGACCACCGACGGATCACCCATCTCGCTGTCTGTGTACCTCCGAACGAACTCAAGCTGCTGGAGACCACCGTTGGAAGGAGTTCTGTGCCAGCGCTGCAAGGCGTCGTAGACTGCAGCGCGTGTGCGGACGATGAACGCCTTGAAGTTACTATTCGAAAGCGGCTCCAGGACCAGCGCCTTCATTTTCGTGCACACCAGCGACGCGGCTTCGATCAGCGTCGGCAGCATAGCCGAGTCAAATTCGACACTGTGCAGCTCCAGTCGTTCAAGCTGAGGCACCGCGGCAAACGCGTCACGCCACTCACGTCTCACTTCCTCCTCCTCAGCTGGAAGAGCATTCGTTTCCACGTCACCATGAACCGTCAGCACTAGGCTCTTCAGTGGGACTGGCCTGTCTGCAAGCGCCTTGATCAGTGCCACGCTCGCAGACGTATCGTGCGGCGCCTGCAGCGTCAGTGACGCAGAGACCGCCAGCTCGCTTCGAAGCTGCTCGACGACTGGCTCCCACGCGGCGCACGATCTCTTGAGCTGGTCCAGTAACGCGTGCGGGGTGCACGGAGCGAGTGGCAGCAGCGTGTCGTGGCGGGCGTCATCGGCAAACACGAGAATGAGCTTCAAGAGCGGGCCCGGGAGAGCCACAAGCTGCTCCATACTACCGCGCTGAAAAAGTGACAAGTGAGACCGTGAATTGAGGAGCTCCGATACCCGCGTTTTACTGACAAGCGCTTGTCACTATGTGTGTACTTTCTCATCGGAGGCAGCTTCCAAGGCTAGGCGGCTTGGGCGAGCTGTGCCGTTGGCGATGGCGATGGCGCGCGGACCATGGTGATCGGCGTGTCCATCCTGATGGTGGACGAGAGCGACGAGAAGTGGCAGTCGACTTCCAAGCGGTACCCAACCCAGAGGAAGTGGGTCATTGTCGTCGGGAACACTTGCGCGTCACTGTCCTGGAAAGCAGAGCTCAAGGCGACTGGTAGCTCAAGCGTGAGAGAAGAGGTCTGTTCAGGCACACCTGCGTCGTGGCTGAAGGCGATCACATTCGGTTTGACGTGGAGGCCGGGGAGATACTTCCGGTTCCTGTCGACCACGACGTCTTGGAACAGCGTGACCTTCACTGTCTTGAGTCGCTTCTTGGTGTTGAGTTCCAGTTTCACGACGGCAGGAAGTGTTGCATCGGCTGGCGAGATTGCGTCCACTGGCGTCTCTAGCGTCACAGTGCAGCTGCCGCTATTGATGAAGCCAACGGCCTTGATGGTGTGGGTCTTCGTGACGCTGATCGGCTGTGGGACCGGTCTCGCGAGCGCCTCTGACACGATCGTGAAGGGAACTTCCGTGTCCATATTGGCCGTGAGCACGCCGTCCGCTTCGAGCTTGGCAGTGGCGCAATACATCATCTCGACGCGGATGTCTTCCATCTCTGCGATGCGCGAGCACTTGAATTGGAAAGTGGGCGGGCTGTCGATCGGGATCTCGAACGAGAACGGGTACACGTAGTCTCCGACGGCCCACTCAGCGTCAGGCTCATTCAACACGATCTACAACACGAGCCACCGCGTCATGAGAGCATTTCGTAACCTCACTGCGTGTGCATGTCTGCAGTAGAGTTAACTTACGTCGTGGCCCAGAAACTGCCACGAGCGGCGGTGAGCGACTTTGGCGAGCGCCGCCTTCCCCCCTTCCATGCTGTCCCAGTCCATGCGCTCGCACCCCCACAGACGCAGCGTCAGCTCTACACCATCACATCGACAAGGGCTTCAGTATTATAACGCGGTCTCATCTCCTGCAACGCCAAGAGGCCACTCACTGGCGCGCGTGATCGTCTTGGTCACGCGAAGCTGGACGCTGCCGGTCACGGTGTCGCCGGCGTGGAGCTCGTCATTCTCCAGCACCACGCGCAGCTCGCCGTGGACGCCAATGTGCAGCTTCTGCGCCAGCTTGCCCATGATGAGCAGATTGAGTTATGAAAGTCTGTTGAGTCGGGTGAGAGGGACAACGTGCGACTTTCGAACCCACTATCGAAACCTCGTGTCTGTCACACCGACGCTGGCATGGCTACAGCCACAAGATGGGCGGACGCGTTGAGAAAGGCAACGAATGACAAGTGAGATCTACGTTCGATTTCACAGGCGCACTGGTATAACTTAGAGGCCATCACGGTGTGATGATGTGGGGGTAGTAGACGGGTAGCTGACAGATAGAAAGCGCGACACATACACACACGGAACGCTAGAAGTTCACGACGCCCGGGTTGCGCGAGCGCGACGACGAGAAGTCCTGGTCGTACAGCTCCACGGCCTTCTTCTTGCCGTCACTCACACTGCTGGCGTGGGCTTGGTTCTCGAGGCCGTACGAGCGGATGAACATTCGCAGTCGCACGGTGATCTCCACAGCGGTCGGGCGGTCCTTCGGGTCGAACGACAGGCAGTCGGACGCGAGGCGACGAAGCTCCGTGGGGCAATCGCGGGAGATCGTGGGCTGCAGCTCGCCACGCGCCACCATTTGCTCGATTTCGATCTCGGGCAGTGGCTCGCCGTCGGATGTGAGACAGTCGCTGTATGGGATCTGGTGCGTGTCGAGCTCACACAGGATCACACCGAACGCGTACACGTCGCTGGAGGTGAGGTACACGCCCGAGTTGCTCACGACTTCCGGCGCTTGCCATCGTCGCGACTTCTTCGCCGCGCGATCTTCGGCCGTCGCGCCAATGCCGCCCAGCTTGGCCCGGTATTCCTTGGTCAATAAAACTTCACCCGAGTCCAGCGAGCCGTGGACGATCGGCGGGTTGAACGAGTGCAAGTGGACGAGCGCCTCGGCGATATCCAGCGCCATTTGCAGCTTGTTGCGACTGCGCTCTTGGCGGGTCTTTGCGTCGCGTGCTGTGGCGTCGAGGAACGACCGCAGGTCGCCACGTGGGAGGTACTCGTACAGAGCCTGGAGGCGGTGGCCGGCACTCCAGGCAACGCCGACGAAGTCGAGAATGTGTGGGTGGTGCAGCTGCGACACGAGCTCCACGGTGTCGATGAACTGCTCGACCGCGTGATCTGTGATGTGCGCCTCGCTCAGTCGCTTCGACATGAGCAGCTCGCCTTGCAAGTGGCGCATGACAGTGATGTCGTACCGCGCCGATTGGTCGCTGAGCAGTCGCAGCGGCTGCAGATCGGCCTCCTGGAGCCACTTGGCGTTGATGCCTTCGACTGTGTGGGCCTGGTTGCCGGCGCCAATGTCGTTCTCGTTGAGTGCATTGCCGTCGTGGGCGAGGGAGCTGAGATCGTCCGTGGACTGGCCGAGGTTCAGGCTGCTCACACTGAAAGCGGACGAAGAGTACGTGCTAGTCGCTTCGGACACGCGGACCGACTTGAAAAAGGACGACGACAGATCGTCGCTCATTGCGGACCGAGAGCCGAACGACCCGAGGCGGCGCACGTCCTCGGGGGTCTCCGACGTCGACGACGAGTCGTCTCGGAAGCGGCGGCTGTGGAGGTTGTCGTTGTTCACGCACGCCGAGCAGATCTTGACCTCGATGAGCCCGACCATGGGCATCTTGGCCTTGCGTTTGACGAAGCACGTCGCACACACAATGTCGCCACACTATTTCAACAAGACACAAAGCACCGTGAGCCGGGGGGTTCTCGTCGCTCCACGGAGCTGGAAGACTGTGATCGTACCATGCGGCAGTGGTGGCGGCGCTTGAAGGTCGTGAACTTGGTCATGCACATGGAGCAGTCCTTGCGCGACTCGGCCTTGACCCAGTCCTCGGGCTTGACCAGCGCCTCGAACGGGATCACATTCGGAAGCACCATGTTTACTGCACTGCACTGCTCCGTCCGCTCGATGGATAGGATGGTAGGTTGGTAGGATAGGTCGGTACTGTACGCTGCGTCAATGGCGGCACCACGCGAGCCGAGAGGAATCGGTTGTGAGACCCATAGTGGCCGTCCGTCGGCTTCCCGCCCGATACACAGCGGCTGGTCCCATAGAGGTCTCTCGACGTCACATCAATGAACAGCTCAGATAACAAAACAAGGTGAGCTATTCACATAGTGACATTACAAGGTGAGAAGAAAATCCAGATGTATGTGTATAGAGTGTCAGTCTCACCTTATTTTGGAAATTGTGGGAGAGCTCCACAGTGGGAGGAGCACTCACGCATGTGGACACCAAGATTCGTCTGGCCGCATTTGAATCTCCCGGTTGAACGCCGCGTGCGTGGGCGACGAATCTCCTGTGTGCTGTGGCCAGTGCGGCGCATCGCCGGTGCTCCGTTGCTGACTGGCGCTCCAGTCTCAGTGCAAATGTGCGTCTCCCAACACCGCCGACTCCATCAAAGGCGTCGACGAAACACACTCGTGCGGTGGTCAATTGCAGCGTCGCGCGTGGTGATCAGGACGCTTGTTGCTGTCGCGCGAGGGTTCGGCATCCACCACATGGCTACTCTCCCAGTCAGTGGGTCTCCTTTGCACTGGGTTTCGAGGGTCTCACTTGCAGACGGCCAGCGTGTCCGTCACGCTGAGCGAGCGTCTGTGGACACATGGAAGGGCATCTGCGCTTTGAATAAGTCGATGCTACGACCACAGTACCTACAGCATATGCCGTACCACACGGCGTGCCGAACAGCGGATCTCCTCGCCTTCGACTTCCTCGTCCGCGTTCTTTTCCTTTCGTTGAGCTGCTGAACTTCGCGAAGAAGCTTGAGCTGTCAAGAGCTCGCAACTTCCAGCGCCACTCTACACCGACTGCATGTCGACGGGGCGAGAGCACTTGACTCCAAGTACAGTAATCGGACCTCCGCCACTTCCCGCCAACATTGGATTTGATTGCTGATGGTGCGCGTGGTGTCGTGTGTGGTCTGGCAGCACACGTGCGGCTCCCGGTTTGACTCGGCGACTCCTGGTTGCAGCGAGCCGGACGTTTGCTGTGCGAATCTTGGGGCTGATATGTGACCGCCGCACGCCAGTTCGGTTGTAGATTCAATTCACGGAACACTTCTCGGCGTCCAAGAACGTGTCTGGCGACTTGACTTCAACACCGCTTCCCATCGCAGACACGAACTGGACGACTGACTCGCAGTCCCTGCCGTTCTGAAGCCATTTGTCAAGGCCAGAATGGATGCTCTCGCTGGAATTCACGTCAAGTGACGACAGCTGCGGCGCTGCGCACTTTTCGCTAGTGCCAACGCGATATGCGGACCAGTGCTCTGCGCCGAGTGCAACTTGCGGTAGTGCTCCGTCGTCGCGCCTTTATCCGAAACCCGACTCAGTTTCAAGCCCCTCTGCTGCGTCTGCTCCGCCACCACTCACCAGTCGATCCAATACGCATTGACGTGCGGATACGCTCGTGAGATCATCGACTTCCGTGGAGCGGGATGCTGCTGCTCCTGCTGCTGCTCCTGCTTCACAATGAATGGACCACGGGCAACGGACCGCAGTGTCTCAACATGACTTCACGATGAACCAGTAGCTGAGGGAAGGCGCAGTTGTCTAGCTCCACGCCAACACTTCTGCCTACGTGATGCTTGCGTGACTGTTGGCTCGGCGGAAGCTGCGGACGATTGTGGTCGTCACAAGCACCACGACGACGCCGAGCACGACAAGCAGACATCCCAGTCGTCTGTACAGGGAGTTAGCCACGGGGCTTGAGACCGACAATGCCTAGGGCCGTGAGTTGGCGCCAAACGCGAGCGCGGTGGCGTTAAGGCACCGAGTCAGAGCTTTGAAAATTAAATTGACTATTGTACGGGCCGCATCTTGGGGCAACAGTAAATTACGTCAATAAGCCCGACCGCAATAATACATATTGCTGTTATTGCAGTCATTTCTGAGGTCTTAGCGGGACAATGGTGTGGACTCGTCCCATCCATACCGTTGAGTCTCGTGGCGTGGGGAACTCGGAGAAGCTTCAGCTCCACACGTTGCCGATTGTGGGCTCGATCCCCCGGCCGTGCACACTTTCGGTTTGATACACAGTGTCGGTTCTCCTAAACCAGTGCTATCAACGGAATGGAGGCCGGCGACTGGAATCGGAGAGAACGGCATGGACAGTCGAGTCTTAGAGTCATTAGATAGTTGATGTGGCAGTTTGCCGCACCCAAGGATTATGAAACACAACCAACCAACCATCCACGCCGTTTTCTCGGGTTCAATCCCCACACTGCTGCGATGCTGGGCTGGTTTGGGGGGGAATACACTTATTATTGGCTCAATTTGATATTTTACGGATACCCGCAAACGCAATAATACATTATTAAATAAATACAATACCGTAATAAGTG
>JAADXN010001006.1:0-12195 GCA_023337875.1 Pythium apleroticum | reverse complement strand
TCTAGGGTGATTGGGTATTTGGGTATTAGCAATGATTGGAGAACACAGAGAACCACAGACAGCGCAGCCAGCAGGGAAAACCAAAGAAATGAAATCATTCGGTAATTTACCACCAACTACTCAAGTCTCCCATTCCAAAAATCACTCCTATTTTAATAGGAGTTAGAAGCTATGAAGATCGGTTTTAGTAGAGATTTGGTCGGTCGGTCGGAGCGAAGCAGCCTCCAAATACAAGGACGGTCACTTCACTATTCCGGATTTAGGAGAAACGACAGTAAGAAACCCTGCTTTCGTCCTTCACAAAAAAACTTAGAAGGCGATAGTTGCAGCTCCTGCTGCTGCTACTAATACTGTGGAGTTCAGATCATTGGCGAACTTCGCTTCTAGGGAGAGAGTCTCTCCCCAGCCTGTGGCCCAGGTAGAGCGATTGGCACTGCGAATTTGGCAGTGGTGGTGACGTTCGTAAGTGTGACAATGGGATGTTGCTGGAAGCGAACAGTTTTGACTTGTACTGGTTACGGTGGACGGTGTTGCAGTTAGATCACTCCGTAAGGACCGGACCTCACGACGGGAGCCCCCGAGTTCCAGTTCTGCTGGCCGGGCATTGGCTGGTGGTACTGCTGCTGGTACAGATCATGCGGCTGCTGGAAGTACTGGGGTGGATATGGCTGCTGCTGCTGGTAAGCGCCTGGTCCTTGTGGGTAGACTGGGAACCCGTGCGATGGGTCGTGGGGGGCTTGCGGTGTCGAAACGACATCCCGACGGCGTGCCATGAACCGCCGCCCCAAAAAGCAGCCCAGGCAGATGCAGATGATGAGCGAGCTGCCTCCGATGATGAAGGCGACAGCTACTCCCGCCAGTCCAGCCTTGATCACGTTGTCGGTGTTCATGTTGGAGCAGCTGACTTTCTTGCACGATATACAGGCGAGGCCCGGTCGATTGCCCTCCTCGTACAGGTCTTTCTGTCGACGGAAGCTCGACCACCCGTCTACCTCATCGATTGGCGGGTTAAAGTTCACGGCCAGAGGCGCGGTCCCGTACGTGGACTTGAGACTTCCACTCTCACCAGAGAGCGCGAATGGCTCGACGTCCTTCACGTACCACTTGCCATTCAGTGTCTTGGCTTTCTTGTTCACAAAGAGCCCCACCACTCGCTTCAGCGTCTCTCGGTCCGAGCCGGTGAGTTCCATGCCAACCACTCGCTCCGAGAAGGCATACTTTCCCGCAACATTGTCCGACTGGATGAGAACGCGCTGGCCGACGCTGCTTCCGAACGACTCGTACAGTTGCTCGGACACGTCGGACGAGCCAGTGATACTCATGCGACTCGTCAAGATCAACACGTCCGCCGTGCTGGAGCCAACAAGGCCAGAAGTCCCATCCACGCTTTTGCTGGTCGTTGCGGCGGGCTTGTAAGTCAGCACAACCTTGCTGTCGATGTCACTCGCTTGCTTGTACAGTGAACTGCATCCATCAGGAGAGCCACCCGTGTGGACATAATAGCTGATCTGCTGAAGAGCCATCGCGCCGTCGCTCACTAGCGTAGACTCGAAGGTCTCCGTCAACTGCTCTCGAGACGGAGGCGGACTCGGCCAGAACTCGGAGAACGTGATCGTGCGATCCACAAACTGCACCATCGGCGATGGGCCCTTGCCCGCCCCGGCCTTCATTTCCTCGAACAGCGTCTTCAGTACAGTCGTGTCTTCACCGACACAGCGATGCAGTCGATACAGCAGCGGTGCCAAGAGCTTCAAGCCGGGTGTCATTTGGTTGTGGAGTGACGCGAGTAAACGCTTCACACCATGGGACGGCTTGAGGTCCCGTGTGGCATCGTACGCATTGTCCTTGAGGCTGATAAGACACGCGGATGTCAACACACTGGACTGATCGAGGGCCGAGTACGTCGCCTTGAGCACATCGCTCATCGTCGTCGATATGTTGGCGAACTTGGACTTGCACACTTCGTCAAGAGCGCAGCTAGCCACGAAGCGGTCCATCACAGCGCCGACGACCTTGTCCTGCGTCGCGGGTAGCTTCATAGCGTGTGGAGTGTCGAAGACGTAGCCGCTCACAGTCGGCGCGTCCTTGCTGTTTTCGTTCTGCGCCATGAAACGCTGGACGACCCGCGAGGCTCTGCCAGACGACAGGACGTACACACCAGACTTGGTCGTGGACGGCTCGAGCGTCTGCAGGAGACTCATCACACGCGTAAGATCCTTGGCGGCGGTGTCGAGAGAGAACGCGTTGATGCCGTTCGTGCCGAAGTTTTCCGTCAGCCAACTGCTGCAGTTCCTCGCGGCCTCGACCGTGGACGAGTTGACTTGGAGACGAGCGCGGTAGGCAGCGTAGAGATCGCTGCAGGGCGTTCTGCTGTCAGCCGAGGTGTCTTCAGTCCCCATTGGGTGGTTCCACAGACGCAGTTGCAGTCCGAAGACCTGCATCGTGTCATTCTGCGAGACCTCGTACATGAGCTGCGCAGCTGCAGGATCAAACCACATGAACAATTGATGAGTCAAGAGGGAGCACGCGAGGCAGCATGAACAATTCACACTTACTTTCGCGAGCTGAGCTCGAGTCCGTAACGACCCACACGGCGGGCTTAGTCGAGGACCCGTCGCTGCCCCGCCGCAGCATTTGCAGGCTGTGTGTGCGGCTGCTGCCCTCGCCACAACTGAGACCGTCGCCCTCGTAGCACATCGGCAGCGTCACGGTCGTGCACTGGAAGCCGCCGGTCGTGACCGCTGTCGACGGGATGGAGCACGAGCCCCAGTTGAGCTTCGTGCTCAGTTCCTGGGAGCCTGTGGTCGTAGACGCCACGGCGACATCAGTGGCAACAAGCGCACCGCCAACACAGGCGGCTACGAGCAGCGCCGCTGCGCCAACAGAATGGACCATCGCGAGTGTCGATGCTGGCCAGCAAGCGGAGAAATGAGACCGTGGGGGCTTAAAAGCGGTCGACTAAGGCATCGAATCCTGCGTGGCTCTGCTGGCGAGGGGTCTGTTGTCCCTCTTCATCGCGATGTCGTTGACCGAAAGGCGGCAAATATCATGGTGGAGGAGCCGGATCCAACGACCTTCGTCACCAACAGCAGCCAGACAAATGAGATGGAGATGGGCCCGTGCAGCCAGGACCCACCCAGTCGCAATGGCTACAGTTGACAGCACTCGACCTGACCCGACCCGTTTCTGGCAGCCCGCGACCCATGGGTTTGGTATCTTGAAAGGGCGTCTTTCCTCCTCAGGCGGGTGGAATATGGAGGCTGCGACGGCCGCTGCGCGCGTGGCGCCGACGCTTCCAGGCGTGCGCGTCTCCCGCGACGACGTCCGCAATGCGCTACACACGCACTTCCACTCGCAAGCCGGCAAGCAGCAGCTGCTGCGCGGCGCCGCCGCCGTCACAGGCAGCAAGGCGTCTGCTGGCGGCAGCAGCTCTTCCTCAAACGCCGGTCTCGCAGGGGCTCCAGTGGCTGGCAGCGGCCGCAAGCGCGTGTACTCGTTCATTCGCGTGCAGAAGAAGAAGCTCTCGCTCGCGAGCAAGAGGCTGTTTGGTGGCGGTGGCAGTGGCAGTGGCGGGTCGCCGTCCAAGTCGTACATTCTCTGTGTGACTGTGCAGGACGTCGGCGGTGGTGCCAACGCCAACGCACTCACGAACGGCGTCGCGAGTCTCCACTACCTGCAGCTGCAGAGCTCGTTCGCCGTGGAGGTGCGGCAGTCGTGGGATATCGGGAAGCTGCTTGTGATCGAGAACAACGGACTCTCGAGTGAGAAAAAGCGCGGTGCCTTCGCGCTGTTCTTCCAGGATGAAGACGCTCCGTGGCAGTGGCTCGTCGACGAGAATGAGACGGCGTGGGCCATGGACGAGTTCGTGTGGTCGCTGTGTGCGCTGGCGATCGAGCAGAAGAAGCAGGCGATGCCGCGGCTCGTGCGCTTCAATCTGGAGGCGCTGGGGGAAGTGGCGATCCACCAGAACCTGCCCAAGCGCTACGGCATCGACGTGGATCTGCTGGACCACCTGGCTGCTGTGAAGAAGAAGGCGTTGAACGACGGCGGTGGCGATGAGAACGATGACGACGCCGGTGGCGACGGCAACCAGACGCAAGACGGGAAGAAAGGCAAGGGGAAGAACGCCAAGTCGGCGTCTCAGCAGCAGCAACAGCGGCTCACAGCCGCCGAGAACGACGACGCAGCGGCGCTACTGGCGGGTGTGAATTGGAACGACGAGCAGCTCCAGGCCGTGGAAGACGAGCTGAAGAAGCAACTGCGCGTGCTGGAGGACGAAAACATCACGTTTCTGCTGTCGTTCGAGGGCGAAAACAACCAGAACGCCAACCCAAATGCCAAGCCTCCAACTGGCAGCGTCAAGAGCTCCTCGTCCACGACGACGTCCGTTGATCGCATCATCGTCGCCATCGAGGCGCTGCAGAAGCGCGTCGACTTCGTGCAGGCGTGGAGCAACGACTCGAGTGAGCAGCTGGAAAATACGTCCCAGAACATGCTCCAGTTCGAGTCACTGAACAACCAGCTCGAAGTGCACTTCAAGAACAGCGTCGCGCTACAGGAGACGCTCGCGCAACTCATGGCGACGATCGAAATCCCGCGGGAGAACATGGGCGTGCTGATCAAGCCCGTACCGATTTTCCCAGACGAAACCCCTGCCCGTTCGGGTGGGATTGACCGCGCTGTGAGCCAGGCCGAGTCGGAGGCACCGCAGCCACCGTCGCAACGTGACCTCTCCGAGCGACTGCAGCTCACACTAGCGACCATCAAGCGCGTCGACGATGCGATCAAGTCGACGAAGGTGTTCCCGGCGAGTGACATGACCGCGTTTCGAACTCGAGGCGAGGAATTGGCGAAGTTGGCGAAGGTCTTCTGTGACAAACTCGGCCTCGCGTTCGATAGTTTCTTGCAGCGCCGCGTCAAACAGTGGGCAACTCTGTCTCGTCAGGCGGCGGCTGCCGCTGCGTCGGGATCGAGTGGTGGATCGCCAACGAAACCACGAGCTTCAGCACCATCAGGCGGCTTCGGTTCTCGAGACGGTCGTGAGACGTCTGCATCGGTTCGCCAGGACTACGCGGCGTCTCGAATGAGCCGCACGATCACGTCCTTTGCGAGTGAGGCCGAAGGCGGTCGCGACATGGACTGGGCGTTCTCGAACGAGCAGTTCCACACGTCGCTGCTTGAGTACCAGCCATTCTTCGAAGCTCTTCAGAGCCTGGATCCTCGAGCGCTGAACAACATGCGCCAGCTCTACGCGAAGCACGCCTCCAGTGTCTACAACCCTCACATGCAGACCCTTTTTCGCAGCCTCAAAGACAAGCTGCCGAAGCCAGCTTCGTCCAAGGGCGGGCCGCACTTCTCCAAGCCACAGGCGCTTCAGTCATGGAGCTTCCACTTGTCCGCGTCTTCGCTTGGAGATGCGCTTCAACTCGGTGCCGCGCCGCTGCTCCAGCAGGCATTGGACCATCTCGTGCCGATTCTCACACGCGAGCAGCACTTCCTATCGGCCGTGTTCTTTCCGACAGAGACTTCAGATGACGGGAACAACGACAGCTCGCCGGCCGATGACCACGACAACGATGACTTGACCTTGCTTATGGAAGGGGTCTTCGACAAGATGCTCAAGCGGCTGACGGACTTCGGCGAGGCGGCGTCGGCTCGCAATATCTTGGACGCGCTGTCGCTGGTCGTGCTGGTGAACCCGATGCTGCCCAAGTTTCAGGCGCAGAGTGCGTTCCTGTACAACATCATGGTGAGCTTCCAGCTGCAGATGAAGCGGCTGCTGATCAAGTTCACGGAGGACCAAGAGAGCTGGATCAACGCACACTCACACACGGACACGCGCATGGCCGGCGTGCTGAGTCCCATCCAGAAGACGCTCGTGATGGTGGGTCGCCTGGAGGAATGCGTGTGCGGGAAGACTGACGATGCCACGCTCGCCATCATATACAATCGGATGGTGCCGACGACAATGCAGTGGCTGGAGAAGATGTCGGAGGCCAAGCCGAAGTACACGGCTCTCACACGACTGGAAAACTATCTCTTCATCAGCGAGCGGCTCACGTCCATAAATCCCTCACGCGAGTTGCCTCTCGGTCAGTACGCAGCGCAGGCGCACCAGCGCTTCCAGGAGAACCTGCAGCTGTACGTCGCGTACATCTGGGGATACGAGTTCAAACAGCTCGTGCCGGTCTTCGACACCATCAGCGAGCTGCTCAAGACACTGCCGGCGCAGGAAATCGCGTACCACACGCCGCGACAGGAAGCTCGACGTGTGCTTGAGGCTCTCAATGCTGGAGTACGGACTTGACTTTCAACCCCTTGATAGTCGACGGTTTGACTGAGTATCTTGTGCATTGTGTAGTTCGAGAAGTCGGTCAAAGCGATGCACGATCGCATGAAGAAACACTTCAGTGTCAACACCAAGATGCTGCCGCTCGTGTGGGGCCACTTGGTCGAGTACGGACGCACACGATTGACGGCGTACGAGAAGATCGCCACAGACTGCTACCAGCTTCGTCTCGAGCCGACTCCACAACGTGGCGTGGAGCTGCTCAACAAGTTTGCCTCGTCGACTTCAACATCGGGGGTCGTCACTGCGAGCTCCAACGCCAACGCCACGAACTCCTCGCACTCGTCTTCCGGCTAAAGGAAGCACAAACTCACTACCCATTCATAAAATCCACGCACCATCGTTGTCCTCTCTATTGCTTTGGAGTCTGATTGCTGAGTGTTGGCGCTTTGTCATCGACTGGGGACAGGTACACTGCGACCGCGAGGGTGTGAATCGGGAAGTAGATACAGTACACGTAGGGCAGGGCCAACAAGTTGATGCGGCTGGTGAAGCTGGCGACAAAGTACGATAGCGTTGCCGTAGTGCCTACATGCAACAAGTCAGTCTGTTGTTCACCGTCATTTGGGGCTAGCGGCCACTCACCAGCAGCGTCGATGGTCGAGAGTAGAGCAAACAGGCCCAGAGGCGAGGAAAAAATGAGCCAGCCGAGGAGGAGGATGTTCTTGATCGCACGTTGGCCCGACAGAATGGCCCGAGGCTCGACAAGAGAGAACAAGGCCATCGGTACGGCGCAGAACAGCGCCATCGGGTAGTTGAGAATGCCAAGGATGCAGTGCGCGAACCTGTCGGAACAGCACACGTCAGTCTGATGGGCTGAGATGATGCGAAAAATCAGGGAGAGACGTACACGATGAGCGCAAGCACCACACACTTGAGGGCTCGCCAGCCAGTCGCGTCACCGGCGAGTGAGCCACTTGCTTCTGTGGCTGCTGCTGGCGCCCCCTTCGCCTTCGCGTCGAACTGTTGCATCTTGAGTCGCCACTCATGCGCCTTACGGTTGCCTCTGAGCACACTCTGGCGACGCAACAACGGAACAATCGCCGACACCAACACAACTTGACTCACTGTGATGAAAGCGACGAAGGCTACGAACAAAGCGGCTGACACTCGCGACAACGACAGGAGAAGGAAGAGACCGAGTGCCTCGACGGACCCGAAGACCGCGAGGGCGAAGGCAACTCGCATGCTCGCCGTCTTGCTGGCCGTCACGAGCAGGTGCATGATCGCCGGAGACACGGCAAGCGCCACCGTGTAGTAGTACTCACCGACAGACACGAAGTCGTGGTTGTTGGGCAGCACGTAAAGGAAGAACGACTGGTGCAGCTTCTCTTCCAGGTTGCTCATCGACCGCACGATCAACTCCAGCGACCGCAGCACTGATCGGATCGACTTGGCGCCGCCCCAGTGCTGCGGCTCGACGCTCTGCGAGAGCGAGAACGTGATGGCGTCGATGTTGTAGCTGATGAAGCGGCCGTGTGGGCCCGACGGCCCGGCCGCCAACGTCTTCATGAATCGCAGCATGCCGTTCAGGTTGCGCACGTACTCGGTCACACGATAACGCTCCGAGGTCGGAACGTACTCCTTCACGAGCCCCAGCACCGCTTCTGTGAGCGACTCCAATACGTCATTCTGCACGCGCTTGTGGTACTGCTGGTCGGCTCCACGCACTTGTTGGATGGTGCGAGCTCGGCTCAGCACTACGGGCACGGACTCGAGCCGCGTGTGGCTCACGGCCGTGTTCACCAAGTCCAGATTTGGCAACTGGCCGTTGCTGCCGGCGGTGAACACGCCCACGACGTCGACTTGCGACAGATCTCCGATGGTTTCCAGGTTGATCGCCGCACGAATGAGACCCGCTCGCATAGGCAGCGCCTGGTCGCCGCTCTCTTCGAGTGGGTCCGAGTGGTAGCCACGCAGCCACGCATCTGTTCCAGGGGCGAATCCATCGTATCCGTCTTGTGGTCCGTCTAGAATTAATAAAAAAAACACGGTTTAGTGACCGAGATCCCACACGTGCAAGCTTGAAAAACCCATTTTACCGTCGGCAAACACGAGAATCACGTCCTTGGCGAGCCATTTCGCACTGGAAAGGAACTCGAGCAGCGCAAGACCGAGCGCGACGCCCGAGTACGACGCGTGAGCCAAATCCGAGCCGATGTTCCTGTAATGCGCGACCAGCACGATGGATTCCTTGTGGTCGGCGAGCGGCGCTGCCTTCAAGATGCCGTAAACGTTGGTGCTGTTGCTGCCGTCGCTTCCGAGCGTGAAGCGCTGGCGGAACGCCTCCACGCGGTCGATAGAGCGCAGCTGCGTTTCCAACCACTGCACGACGTCCGCGCAGTCCCCAGCGTCGCCACAGCCACGCGGCGGAAGTCCGGGGATTGATGCCAGGCTCTTGTGGAGCGAGCGCACGCGCGTTTCTTCAGCGTACGACGCCTTGGCGTCCATGGAATCGACCAGAAGCGCATTCTCAGAGATGTACGTGCCGCGGGGCTTCAGTTCGCCAGTCGTGACGGTCACGGCGGGGTGGAGAAGCACCCAGATGATGCCCAGGGCGTATGTCACCCAGCTAGCAAATGGCAACATTCGGATGAGCATAGCGACGTCTAGAGAGTGATTCAGAGAACGTACCAAAGTTTCAGTAGTCGAAAAGAGACGGAGGAAACGAATGCACGCAGCACGCGGCGCAGGGGCTTCTCGCGTGGTGCGTCAGGCGTCGCCGAAGCCGCTGCATCCTCGGGTGGTGTCGCCATTATCACCTCGTGTTGGATTGTGGGTTTCCCCTCCGGGTCCAGGTCAAATGGGTCTTGGGTCGATTGAAACGGGTCAGGTTCAAAACCCATTTTCATCAGAGTTAACTTACTTGGGTCCGGAGCCCCCAACCAAGAGCTGCTCAACTGGCGAAGCAAAATGGAAGATGGCGCACCAGGCGACGTGAGCGCGTACGAGGCCAAGCGGCTGCAGCGCATCCAGCAGAACCAGCAGATGCTGCAGTCACTAGGTATCGCCTCTTCGGCTCCTCCACGCAAGCGCCGTCTCCAGACGCGTGATACCGACGAAGAACCGTCCATTGTTGAGCCACCACGCCGTTCCTCTCGTCTGCAACACACTGTCGTCGCTTCCAACGACGAGCCATCGGTGCTGCTGGACCTGGAATCAGTCAACTGGAAGCCCCGTCGTCCGAAGCCTGTGACTGTGCTGAGGACGCTGGATCTGCCAGTCGTGGAGGAGGCACAGAAGGCGAAAGCGGCCAGCAAGCGTTCGAAGCAGTCGACAATGGTCTTGGACGTCGACATGGAGGCGTTCCACGACCGCTGGTTGGGCAAGCAGATCGCGCCCAAGGGCAAGCAGACCGTGGTGGAGGGTATGTGTCCTCAGCACATGCCTTCGTTCGCCAAGATGAGCGGCGCCCTAAGCTGGAAGAATGCGGTCGTGCTGTTTGTGAATGTTCTCGGGGTTTCGGGCTACGACAACGACTTCACGGAGACTCTGTCTGCTTCGACTTCAAGCAAGTCCAGCGCAGAGCCTGCAGTGTATTTCAAGTGGTTTGCTCAGGCTCGCATGAACGAAGACTCGCCGGTGATCAAGCGCCTCAAGGCCGCCCAGCCAGGAAACGCCACTCTGTGGATGGACGGCCAGTCTCCGTCTGGTCCGGTCGACAACCAGCCACGAGAACCCGTGCTTCTCTTCCTTCGTCACGTCGACGGTCCTTACATCTACTGTGGGCGTCTGGGGTACTTGGGCCACGTGCCGGACATTCAACCGCTTCAGTTCCGTTGGCAACTGCTAGACGTGGGTTCACTGCAGTGGAGCAAGATAAAGCAGTTGCTGGACGCCTCAAACAATCTCGCTGAGGATGCCGTTGTGGAGGCATAGCAGATCATAATACAGATAGTCAGGCAGGTTTACGTGTACTAGCCAAGCGGCTTAATGGTGAAATAGAGAGACTGCATCGCAGAGACTTGTGGTCGCAATGCGTGGCTTGCGAACGGATACCTTCATCCAGTATCGCAACTTCGGACAACTACGAAACCTCGGTGGGCGGGTGCAACAGGTAGCTCATGTCTTCCATTGCGAACGTTACGGGTAGACGCGAGGCCGCAAGATGGAGCTTGGTCATCTGGCGCTTTGTCAACGCGTCCCCGCGGCATTTCATGGCCGACGGCGGAAGTGGCGCAGCACTGGTCGTGTAGTCCATGACAAGTGCTGACGGTCGGGGCTGCGGTTGTTCTGATGCCGCGAAAGCTTGTTCCATCAGCATGCGTTTGGTGGACACAACACCAATCGCAAAGCCGATCATCACCCCAGCCATAAAATGCCACGGACGCACGTAGTAATCGGATGCCTCAACGCCCAGCACTCTGAAGAGCCAGCCTTGCCATGTGAACCGCCGTACGCGAGGCGCATGACCCGCGTCATCAAGCGACGTCATCTTCTGGATTCGCCGCTCAGCGTTCCGTGCCGCGACGTGGAGATTCATCACCACGTCGCGCGTGACGGCCTTCAGATCTTCATCCTGGTCGGCGTGGGGCACCGAGGATAGCGTGTGGGGGGTACCACGAGCCTCAGCCATCGACAACGCAAACGATGTTCGCTCCATAGTCGCAGGAGCCACTGACGTCACCGGCAACGGATACCGAATCGCAGCGACGGGCTCCAACGCGGACGATTCGATCAATGTGCGGAGCATATCCCAGTCCGACAGCGAGTCTGTGGGGCACCGAGTGTCAGCCATTCGCGAATAGCTCCATCCAGACCAAATAGAAAGGCAACGTTAGACCACCTACCAAATGACATGCTGCGCGGATAGTCCTCGAGCTCATGAAGTAAGACTCCCGACTGCAAATTGATCTGGGAGAGAACGGTTCGCAGAATGCTGGAACACAAACCGCACCATCTCTGTCAGTCGGAACCATTTTCTTTCTCTGAGCTGCAGTTGCTTTGTTTTGTTCTTCTCACCGTTCACTGCGATTCGCACGTTCTGTAGAAACCCGCGCGCGATTCTGGGCCAGCAGCAGCGCCTCGCCGATGCGGCGCACGGAGGCTTCCTCTGCGGCGGCCGTGCGCGTGGAGGCCGACCGGGAGCGCGAGCGTGATGCGTCGGCCATCGTTTTGTGTGTGTGGCGCGGAGTAGTCGGTCTGTTCGGCCGCGCCTCTTCTCTCTTGGCTGAAAGGACAAAGGCATGTTGGGCCACCTTGTGTGATGAGCAGCAGTTGGTGAGTTTGATTCGTGAATTTTCGCTGTGGGTAATTTTCTGTTCTTCTCTGTTTTCTTTCTCTCCTTCCTTCCACTTCAAGGTGGTTCGGGGAAAGAATCAGCGACTCAGTCCTGAGACGGCACCACTTGAGCAGGCTTTCCCTTCAAAAATGACACAAAGAAATGAGCCAGATCTGATAATTAGTCACCTAGCCCTTACGAAGAACATTTTCACCCACAGATGAGAGGAAAGACAAGGCGTTGTTGTCTACCGACAGTTCCGATATCAAATTTCATGAAATGTGTAGCCATATTACAAGACAGAATGGCCACAAACAGGCTGCATCCACACCAAGCTCACACCGTGAGCCGCGCGTAGTCCGCCTCGGTGGGGTCCACAGGCGTGAACGGCTTGCGTGGCGGGTTGAGCTTGGCAGGCGACGCGGCCTTGCGCGGCGCCTGCTTGCTGGCGTCGATGGCCGCGATCTTGGTCTGCACGCGGTGTGCGTAGTCCGGGTCCACCTGGCGGAAGTTGCCGATGGCGCGCTCCTGCACGGGCTTGCTGGCGTTGGCCAGCGTGCCGGCGATGTTGCTGGTGAGGCGGTCGCGCGCCGCCTCGTCCAGCGTCTTGTTGTAGAAGTCGCGC
>JAADXN010001005.1:0-12199 GCA_023337875.1 Pythium apleroticum | reverse complement strand
GGAGCGGTAGTAGCCTTGCCCGCTGGTGGGACGTCCTTGCCGGAAGGAGGAGCCGTGGTCGTCTTTCCGGCAGGAGGAGCAGTGGTCGAGTCCGAGATTGGCGAAGCCGTCGTCGGAGATGGCGTGGCCTTGCCGGCAGGTGGCACGTCCTTGCCCGATGGAGGCGCTGCCGTCGTCTTACCCGCTGGAGGAACATCCTTGCCCGACGGAGGAGCTGGCGTGGTCTTGCCCGCGGGAGGAGCAGTGGTCGAGTCCGAGATTGGCGAAGCAGTCGTCGGAGATGGCGTGGCCTTGCCGGCAGGTGGCACGTCCTTGCCCGATGGAGGAGCGGTAGTAGCCTTGCCCGCTGGTGGGACGTCCTTGCCGGAAGGAGGAGCCGTGGTCGTCTTTCCGGCAGGAGGAGCGGTAGTGTCCTTACCCGCTGGCGCAGTCGTCGATGGCACCGTCGTGTCCTTGGCTGGCGCCGTCGTAGAAGGGGCCGTAGTGTCCTCCGTGGCTGGCGCAGTCGTGGCTGGCACAGTGGTCACTGGCTTAGCGGTCGTTGGCGCAGGCGTTGGCTGGCCCGTGCAGGCAACCGAGGCATCAATGAGGTCGCGGACCTCCTTGTAGCTCAGACCGAGCTTAGTGACAGTGTTCTTGCTTGGCGTGCCCGTGGCGAACCACAGGAAGTCCGGGTGCTCGTAACGCGAGTTGCCCAGCCACTCACCACCGATAATGTTGTAGCTGCCATCGAGCTCGACGAAGTACTCGTAGTCCATGGTCGTCGTGTAGTGGTCGATCTTGCTCGTGCCCACGATGGCGCCGTCCTCGTACCCCTCAATGATCCACGAGAAGCGGGTCTTGGTGTACGCGACATACTTGGCAGCCGTGTTGAACGGGTACGAGTCGGTACCGAAGTACTGCTTGCCGGCATCATTCGGCGACATGATCTTGGACTCGATGACCTCGTACGAGCGCACAGGCTGGTTCCAGACCTCGGCGCCGGCCGTGACGTCGATCACGAACGAGTGCTTCTGCACGCCCATGACGTTGCTGATGGCCAAGTGGAAGTAACCAGGACCAAGATCACGGCGCGTGACGTCTTCGTAACGGCCGTACTTGTCAAGCTTCGTGGTCGAGTCCGGGCCGTAGAAACGCGAGCCCGTGAACACGGTCGTGATGGCGGCACCATCGTAGACAGCCGAGATGAGAGCCTTGATATCGAACGCGTGGAAAGTCACGTTGTTCTTGACAACGTCACACTTCGGCTCCGGCTCCCAGTTGGACGCCGGCGCCCAGGCGTGGCAGATACCGTACCACGTTGGGATACAGTAGCCGCTCTTGGCGCCGTCACGGATGGCGCACTTGCTGCCGTCGTTGAGCGATGAGCAGTCTCCGTCGGTCGAGCACTTCTTGTTGCCGCTGAAGCCGTCGATACCGTTCTGCTTGGACACCGTGTCCATGAACTGCTTGACGTCCTTGCCGAAGGCCTTGGCGTACTTCTCCGCTGGACTCGGCTCGTTGGTCCACTTGACGTTGATGCTGTCCTGGAACACCGGAAAGTAGCTCGACGGCCATGGGCACGACGCCGGGCTGCCGTTGCCGTACTCGCTGATCAGCGTCTTGTAGTTGGTCACGAGCTTGGAGCCGAAGTAGTTCTCGAGCTTCTGCATGTCCGTGGACGTCGACTCGAGCGAGCGCGAGCGCATGCCGGCCGTGACGATCTCCACAGCCGACGAGTTGGTGATATCGAGCGTCATCGCGCGGTCCTCCTCGGACGCGTCAATCACGACAGCCTCGACCTTGGCGCGAGGGTAACCACCGAACGCAGGGTGCTCAGGGGACATGACGACGACGTCCTCGACGAGCGTCACGGGGTTGGCTTCGAGCGGCGAGCCGTACGCCGTCGCCGCCAGCGCCGCGAAGCCAACGAGCTTCATGGGCGTAGCCACCATGTTGGTTGTTGGATTTTGTTGGTTTTTGTTGGATCTAAGAATCACCGGATGCGGCGATAAGTAGGTACTCGGTCACCGGACAGGCTTGCTCTGGACAGGATTTCCAGCGTGAGACCACTGGACGTTCCGGACAAGAGAAAGTTGTCGTAGCGGGGCGACGTGAGTGTGTCGAAGGAAATTCCCGAATACGCTCGGAGACGAAGAGCTCCGGATTCCACAGTCCAGCGCCGTGAGAGTGGGCGGCGTCACCAGCAGGTTGATCCACACACACGCACGTGGTTACACAGACAAAGCGTTGCACACTCCCGAAGGACCACAAGGGAAAAATGCGCCAGATGGCGCCATTCACGAATCGAATACTGACCGTGGTGAGAAGACTGACACAGGCAAACCCTATGGACGCCGGTCACTGACGAGTCAGCCACACAGTGTTTCGCGATCGCCAACGGAAGATCCTGATCTGACTTCCTGACGCCACGATTGGACGCCCGCCAATCCCGCGTGGAGAGCCAGAATGGGCGAATTTGCCTTGGCCACATGTATAGGCGTCGAGCAGGTTTCCACGAGAGGGTGATAATTTGGGAAAGTTTGGATGACCCCAGCTCGACAGGTGGCTCAACCAATTGGCAAGTGTCTCTCGGTTTTGGCTCCATGGCAGCGAGTCGTAATGCTGCAACATGGAAATCATATTCTTGAACGTCTCAGTGAGGCATGTTGGGATTCGCGCTTTGTTTGATGCATCCTGGAGCAAATGTTGCTTCCTGACGTTTCGAATTGGTCATGTTGTAGAGATTTGTTCATCACCTCACCCTGTTTTGATTTATGAAGAGGAGGCCGCTGATGCAAAGAAGGAGCGGTACCTAGTTACAGTATCGTGCGATCGTGAGTGCAGTCGGTCCGGTTCAACAACGATGGAGCAACCCAGGTTGGGGTTACTTCTCTGATTACCATCGCCGTTTTGGCGCCGACGCATACTGTGTGGAGAGATCTGATGATGAAAAGGCTCCAAGCAGTGCGTCGTTAAATGTAGCAGGCCTCATGGAGACCGCTCCGGACTGTACCGGTACATCAGCAATGCGAGCTCAACGTCGAGACGCCGCCTCCGTGTGCGACGAGTCTATCCATGGAAACTTGACGACGTGCGAGATCGTTCCTGCGCTGGCGTGAACATGAGCTCTTTGTGCCTCACTCCAACCGAATGTGTGAGTCTGACCCGACTCGACACTTCGAAGTCGGCGCATGGGTGAGTGGGCGGGCCCTTGCCTTCATGTGAGCAGCAAAATCAGGCATGTGCGACAAGTCCTGTGGGCCACAGCACTGGCACTGCGAGTGGTTCTGTGGTGTACTGTATTCAGAAGGCGAGTTGGCGTCGTTCTGTCCGTTTCTGTTGGGATCACAACAGCCAACTGGACGACGTGGATAGGTGAAGAGCGCGAAGCAGGAGGGAGGCGTTGTGCCCCAAAGGAAAGCAACCCAGTCGTGCGGCCAGCAGATGAAGAGATGGCCGTGTCAGTGTCATCGCTTCTTGATGGCAACTTGAACTGACCCAACTACAGTGTCTAGACTGGCTAGATCGAAGAAGGTTTTGTGGACCTTTCGACTCCTCAACGCGGATCCGCCACAAATGTGGACACCGCTCTGCACTGGATATCAGCGAGCTGCTTACTGCGTGTACAGTAGCCAGTCTCTCGACCGACCACGACCTGATTTTCGCAAGTTGCGGCAGTCCAAAATGGGTCCAGACCCTGAACCCATTTGTCTTGGGCCAAGACACATCGTCCACATGCTGGTGCGAAATTTGCCAGAGACTCCGGACTCTGGACTCAAGGGATCCCAACTCTCTCTCGCACATACAGTACAGTATAGCGAACCCGAGAGCTCGGGGGCCGCAACGTCCAGAAGATCGACATGATCGTGGCGCAAGGTTCTAAATCATCCAAATGGTGCTTGTGGGGACAATTTGAAACCACCTCAAAACTGCAGCACAAAGGCCGTTTGATTGATGGGGTTTTATTGTTCAACATCGGTTGTTGATGGAGCTGGCAAAATGCTTCAACTCAATCAATTGTCGATACGCTGAGCTCAAAGCAACAGACCAACCACTTGCATTGCGCAGCATTTGATCGCCACACCGTGCGTTTCCATCGCGACTCCCAACGGCAACAACAACAACAGATATACAACATTTACCAATATCCACACACCTCTTCCTCTTTATTACTAAATGTAGACATTCAAATGTCTGTTCATCAACAGACAACCGTTCAACCCACCCGTCTCATCATTGTCGAGCACCTCGCGCATCGACTGCCGTGGGGGAACCTCACGCAGATCCTGCTCCGTCGGCCTCCCATCAACGTACCCAACGCGCCAGTGCAGCGCTGGCGCATTCCCATCGATCTCCGTGAAAAGAAGATGGTCGACCACTTCGCTCGCTGCTTCGCGGCTGCAGTGCAAGAGTTCCGAGAGAGCGATCGCTCCAGCGACACAGAAAAGGAGATCTACGACCCCAGGACGTGGCCTGGCCAGCGAGAGCACGCCATCGGCGCGTGGGCTGGCTTCTTCGACAGCCTGGTGAATGGGTACATCCAGCTGAACGTGATCCTCAGCCACCTGGACAAGTTCGTCCCTCGTCTGTTTGAGGACGGAAGAGCGAGCTACCGCTTCTGATTGATGCTTGGGCACTACGACGGCGGCCATCCAGATGAGCTCGCGGAGCATCTGCAGCAGGCGTTTGATGGTGACAAGCTGAAGGCTCTGACGGCCCAAGGGATGCAGATCTTGCGAGATCATGCAGCGATGATGTTCCGCTGTATGTACAGCATCAGTGGGGTGAACGACTTCGTGGAGCCCAAGTGGATTATCCGCGAGATCTTGAGTGGATGCGGACTCGACTATTTTGAAGAGAGCGAAGAGTGATTCTGAAGCCCCGATACAACGATACATACTACAGTCTTTTCAAGACGCGGGCGAGCTGATTGAGAATGTACGGGATTGCAGCCTCATCAATGTAGATCTCATGATTAGCTCTCGAAGCGTTAACGTGCATGTACCCTTACCTCTAGGCGAACTAGCACGAGCCACTATACTCGTACCTGTTACTCCCACCGGGTTTATCCACAGTCTTCGAATCATGCTAGTCGAAGAATTCGTAGAGCAGAGCCTCAACGTTCTTGTCAAGTAGCTTCTTCTCTCCACGGAGGCTGTACATGCGCCGAAGCGGGATCACGTCGGATCTGGAGCGTGTGGTGCGAAGGAAACGCTGGTGAGAGAAGCCTCACGAAGCACCACGGATGACTCTATAGCTTGGGTCCGAGCGCCACGGTGAGGGCGAGAGGAACACAGTTCCCAACCATCATGAGCACAGGCATACCTTCTGGATCTGCAAGCATCAAATTAAGTTCAAGACACACCTCAGAAGGCTCTCGTAGTGGCTCGTGGAATGATGCGATGAAAGAGGATACATACTCTCGACGGAAGCCGACGTCGCCCCACACTCCTGGGCCATTTATTCATTTGTGGACGCGTCCGTGGCCCTGACTTCGTGCAGTAGTCACATCAAGCGGGAAGAAAACTGTTGGGTTCGTTGTGAGCAGTGGTGCGAACTGGGCAATTGAGAGAATTTGAGGAGAGGATACAGTGTACTCAGAAGTTCGCAAGCCATAATGCAAACTTCAACACAAAGGCCAACTTTGATCTGATTTATCTCTCAATACATAACCTCGCATAAAGCATACATGAGGAAAGATCGAGGGTCCTTAATAGATACTTCAAAGTACGTGGAAAGAAATACTACTGAAATACCCTCGAATTCGTAAAGTGATGTGTGTGCCGTTGTTGCTGACCGGTGGCACAACGCCTGCACGATCCATTACAGTATTCTTATGGGGGCTTGCTCTCAGTATTCTTATGGGGGCTTGCTCTCATTTTGCACACGGATGAAGGCGACCACCGTCGCCGCCAATACCGGTAACGTCACAATCTTCAAAACGCAACCTCTGGATGATCCCAGTCTGCATCAGCTCCTTGTGAATCCCAGTCTGCATCAGCTCCTTGTGAATCCGCCACGGTGCAGAGACGAACGACAAGTGAGATATATCCAGGCTCACGTGCCGCTGATGCCAACTTGACTACGATCTCGAACGTACAGTTTTCCACCAGACAAATTAAATCTGTAAACGCATCCCTGTCACATTTGCTATTGCAAAACTGAAACCCTGGTATATTCTACCAACTGAAATCTGGTACCCTGCTTAGAGTGGTCAGTACCACTTCTTAACTCGTCTCAGTGGGGTGACGTTACTGGATTGTGCAACAGCGCACGTGAGCCACCGCAGGCAGAGATGCCATTCTTCAATCCTCCGTCCTGCGCGTCAAGCCCACCAAGAGTATGTTCGCCAAGACCATCGTCGTCGCCAGCGCCGCGCTCTTCGCAGCGGCGAAAGCTGGCAAATGCCCAGACAGTGACGTCCTCAAGATTGTGCCGCTCGCAACCAATGTCCATGCCGCGTCGTGCCAAACGCTGTCCGGTTTCACGCTGTTTCCTCTCACGACGTATCCGGATGATGAAATGTTCTACCGGATGTGCACGTCCAGCGAGTGCCGCGAATTCATTGACGACTTGCGTGACGCGAATCCTTCCGACTGCGATCTTCTATGGTCCGGTGTTTCGATCAACCTGCGCATGTTTGTTGACAACTTCAGTGGAAACTGCGCTCGCGTCGTGCCACGCTCGCGCAAGCCGTACCCACCGTGCTAGAATTTTAGCGGTCAATGTGATGTGCGTTGGATGAAACGTCGTTGCCTTTTCTGTGAGCGGAGAGCTTTGTTGGAGATCGAATATTGTGTCGACCCGCGCCGTTATTCTCGGTCGTTCACAGTTTTCACTTTGCGCGTCCTCGACAGCCCACGCAATCTCTCATCAATCTGCCAGCGTGTCCAGACTTCATGAATCATGACACTATGTACTGGTGGGAAGACGCTTGCCCAGCTGTACTGGACTGCTATTCAAACAGTCTCTCTGCAGGTGAGTGACTGTTCAATGAGTTGAAGTGGACGCTTGTGCTTCAAGTTGAACGTAAAATTTCGAGGACTCGACACTTCAACATCAACCTCAAAAGAGGGAAGATCGGAGGATGATACAGTAATAAACCCTGCCGTCGACTGTCGAACACACCGGGAGAATCTACAGCTCGCCATGCTTGGGGGGGCGGTGATGCCCAGTCAAACGGAGATGATCTCTCAACATCCCACGCCACATCGCTTACAGCACTGCACTGTGCAGTCTGTACGGTATTCTAACCACCCTCTTGAGGATGAGGGTATCAGCGACGATGAAATGAATCATCAATCTTGACACGTAGTGATTCACTCGAACGCGAGCACTGGGCATGGATGTGTGGCCTTCAGATAACGACATAGTGAATCATTGTTTTCCTGGGGAGTCTGTTGTCTCTGCAAACGCTATTCGAATCGCGACCATCGCCGACGAAAACTACCACAGTTCACGCACGACTCGAAGGTTGCCGTGTAGTGCTCTGCTGGGCTGACAAGGTTCAGAACCAAATATTGAAAAAGCTGTCAATCAAAATCAAATGGATCTCTTTCGAAATACTTCGAAAAATATCAGCGGAAAGACCAGCACTCATAGCTGTCGTCGCGAGTGTTTGTCGGTGAGATGCATCGAGCCTTGTCTGGCGACCATTCTCCCCTCGCGTTCCAGTCCACATTGTGCATTTTGGAATACTCCGCAGAATACCAAGAGATCTCTGGCCATGTCCTGCCATCTTGCTCACAAGCTGCCGTGGGAGTCAGTGCTGGAGATCTACGTGGCACACAAGGACCCAGATACCCCCAAGCGCACTTGCCCACCCAAGGCAGAGAAGCTTCTCAAGCACTTCGCAAGTCGATTTGTTCAGCTGCTGCAAGAGTTCCAAGCGACCGACACGTCCACAGTTGAAGAAATCGAAGAGATCGACCCCAAGCGGTGGGGCGACTACGAGTTCACCATGGGCGGCACTTACATGGGCTACTATCATAGCCTCTTCTGGGGGTATTTCGAACTCAACCTGCTGCTTATGGATCCAGAGCGAGTCGCGCCTCTAATGATGCCAGACGGTAGACTTACCTGGGCGTTGGGGGTCCTTTGCGGTTCATACAGCGGGGGCCATCCAGACAACCTCGCTCACCACCTCAACGAAGAATTCAAGGACAGAAAGCTCAACGAAGAATTCAAGGACACGCCCGCCCTTTTGAAAGTACTTCGCGACCACGCGGCGCTGATGTTCCGCTGTATGTATTCCGTCACCGGCGAGAACAAGTTGCTGGACGTCCCGCGGATGACCTCCATCGTATTTGGCTTCTTCGGATGGTATACCAAATGAACGTAACGCACAGCCTCGACTTAGAGTTAGGTATCCTACAACAAGTACTCAAAACGGTCCGTTTGATTCATTTTTTCGGACAAAAATCAGCCGACGTAAAATAAATCAGGTGCTGAGTGATTTTTGGTGAGATGTATCCAGTCAGTCAGCGGGTCCATGAAGCCAGTCTCTCCAGAGCATATTTGTCTCTCCACGTTGGGGTCCATAGTGAATTCCGCTCTTCGCGCCACAGGAACAAAGCCGCTGTGGGCCATGACGTGTCATCTTTCTCACAAGCTACCGTGGGAGTCGCTGCTGAAGGTGTACGTGCAAGTGAAGAGCTACGATGCCTCGACGCGCACGTGTCCGCCCAAGGCCGTTTCCACCCTCGAGCAGTTCGCATGGCGGTTCGCCAAGCAGCTAGAAGACTTCCGAGCGACCGACAAGTCCACGGACGAAGAAATCCGAGAGATCGACCCGAAGCGGTGGGGCGACTACGAGTTCACTGTGGGCGGCACCTGCATGGGGTTCTACGACAGTCTGTTCTGGGGATATCTTGAGCTCAACCTGCTGCTGCTAGATCCAGAACGAGTCGCGCCCTTGATGATGCCTGATGGAAGCCTGAGCTGGGCGTTGAGTTTTCTGTGCAATTATTCCGACGGCGGCCATCCCGACAATCTGGCTTGCCACCTCCTAGAAGCAGTTGAAGGCAGGAAACTCAAACCGTTCTCGCCGGCCGTGCTGAAGGTGTTCGAGACCACGCTGCGCTGATGTTTCGCTGCATGTACAGTGTGACTGGCGAGAACAAGCTCCTGGAAGTCGCGAGGGTCACCACACTAACGTTCGGGTTCCTTGGATGGCGACGATAAGCTGGACGCGCAGCCTCCGCTTGGGAAGTGAATGACCGTTGTAGGAAGCTGCTTGGTATCTTAGATCTAGACTTTGTCTAAAAACAAGTTTGGAGGACCGCGTGACTGTGTCCAGGCTTCTGGAATCAATCTCATGGTATCCCGTGATTCGTTGTCTTAGGCCTTCCCACAGCCCAGCCACGCCTCGTACGCTGGATCACACGGCGCTCCCCGCCTCTGAGCGATCTGTTGGCGTCGCATTTCGATCGAAAACGGCGTTGGGTCGCAGGACACGCCCATCCAGCGAGCGTTGTAGCACATCGCAGACGTATTCGAGCCTGGCAGTCGACACTCCCGATACATGGTGCCGTTGCAGAGCTGCATCTCGGCACGTGTCGGAGCCAACTTGCGATCTCCAAGCTTGAGTGCCTGGTCGTGGCAAGCCGACGTCTTGAACCGATCAAACACTGCTCGGGTCGCACTGGATGCCTGCTGAGGTGGCTGCAGACACTGCGTGACTGCCGGTGTCTTGAACAATGGATGCACCTTGCACAGCGAGTGGGTCAGGTTGCAGCGGTCCTGTCCGAGGAAGCCATTGCAGCAGTACGCGCCTCGATCAGCGGAGATCAGCTGCCTGAGGTTGTGAACGTGGTCGAGGTTCGGAATCGCGGACAGCCCAGTCATAGAGTTGAGCACAAGTCGCTCAAGACGCCTGAGCGAGTCGAAGCTTGGGAGTTTGTCGATCTTTCGAAGCACGGCCAAGTTTAGGGACTTGAGGTTCACTAGGCTGTCGAACGACGGTAGCTTTGGGATGGGATGCGACGCTAAATGGATGAGCGCGAGCGAGGGCATATTGTTGAAGAGTCCGTCCGGAAGTGTCTGCAGCGATCGTTGCGGGGTCTGACCTTCGAGGTGTCTACGAAATCCAGAAGATCGATTTGTCAGTCCTTTCACCGATTGCGTCCTCGAACGATCGACAGTGCAAACAAGGGCTACAGAAATTCGAGCTTCGTGAAGTCTCGGAACCAGTCTGGCATGGGGAAGTTGGCCGAATAGTACAAAGAGCTACAATAGTAACACAGTGAGTCTCTGCAGCGCACACCAGTATCGCACGCCCTCATACGTACACGTAGCGTAGCTCCTTGCAACGTCGAAGCTGCTCTGGCAGGTAGCTGACATCGCGATTCACCAACTGGAGCGTCCGAAGATACCCTGACGACGCAAGCTGCGCGATCTTCTCGGTTCGATTCGGCGGTTGCGCCCAGTCCTCGTATCGAGCCACGGCGATATCTCGATCGATCATGGCGACACACGGACACCGCGTGAGGTCGCCTTGTTTCAGGTTCATGACCCAGTGCCGTGCGATCTGCCCACATTCTGGGTGTGGCTTGCACGCCGCTGTCGACGTGGTGATGCTGCGCTCCGTGAAGACGAGTAGCGCTACAGCGAACACTACGAAGGGTGCGCCAAGTCGATAATTATTCCCAGGGTAAACACTCGGCTGCGGAATGCGCTCGGTTCCTTTTTTGAGGACTTTTGCGAGCTGGTAGGCGTGGTAACACAGCGCGAGGTTGGTTCCCACGCGCGTAAAGACCTTGGCTACGGAGTCGATGCGAAGAGAGTCGATGAAGTGGCGGATGATCGTGACCTCGACGGGATTGGCGATAACCGAGGCCGCGTGTTCAAAGGAGCCGAGCGGAAAGACGTTCATGTTGATCTCCATGAGCCCACGGTCGAAGGTGAACATGCTGAAGGCGTTGGCGAGGACGATCACTGGGAAAACGACCGCACCAAACAGGTCAAAGCTACCGACAACATAGACGATATCAGTCGTCAACGATTCATGGGAAGCCCCGGTAGAGATACGTACAGGAAGTCCACGACCAAGTGCGTCACGCCCATGTGTGTGTTTGAGAGCGAGAGGAAAGCAGCAGTGGCGAGTACGTTGGAGGCGATTGATGCCGCGAAGAGAGTGAGGAGAGATGAGGAGATGCCGCTTTCCATGAACTGGACCAGCAGCACGCACTGCAGCCCAAGGTCACAAAGTTTCGTGACTAAGGCCTGCACCAACGCCGTCGAATTGTGTTAAATACTGATGAGAGCCAGAGCGAGCTTCCTAACGTACCATTCGCTTCCGCGCCATGCTCTGTGGGTCGAGCGCGCGAGCCGAAGCGAGCTTTAGATCCCTGGGAAGTCGCTTGAGAACACCGGATGATTCCACTCGTGACGGTCCTCTCTGCACCAGCTCCTGTGTTGGTTGGTGGACGCTTTCGACAGCGATCACGGACGTGGTGGGCGCAGCAGCTACAGGACGACGACGATTGCTGTGGAAGAGGCGCCACAAGACCATCAAATGGCCCAGTTCTGCCAAACTCAAGCCCGTGGCACCGAGCGCAAGGGGAATCACAGGCGGGTCGACGAACAGCCAGAACAAACCGGAGTCCAGCGTCTCCGTGTTCATGAGGCGGTTGACCGACGCGTTCGGATCGATGGAGAGCCCCACGAGCCAGACCAACCACATCATACATAGGAGCACAACGCCGACGAACGCAGCGAGGCGGGCTCGGTGCCCCGCGTCACGTCGCTTGATGTTGAGCGAAGCCATCGAATTCGTGTTCTGCAGCGACGACAAGTGACCTCGTCCTCCCTCGACATCGGATGCCAACAGTTCAGCCGCGTAATCATGTCCCAAGCTATTTCGAGCTTGCACGGGTGAAGTGTTCCAGAGCACAACGCCCATCTCAGACGGTGGAAGCGCAAACTGTCTGACTGCTGAACTGCAAGAGGATACCGTACTTTAAATACGAGGCGAGGATCAGGTCGTACGATCATCAGGACCAGGGTCGCATGACGAAAGGGGTCATGTTTACCAGAAAGAAATCTTCGGATCTATTTCAAGGCTGCGTTCGGTTCACCGCTCTGTATGCAAATTCTGTATTCGCTCATATGGCGTTTTGGACCGAAACGCCATATCGCTCGATATGGCATTTTGCCGCGTTCGCGATGGCACAGAGTCCAACGTCTGTTGTGTGAACCCATGAATCGAGATGGAGGG
>JAADXN010001004.1:0-12211 GCA_023337875.1 Pythium apleroticum | reverse complement strand
GGCCCCCCCCCCCCCCTATTTACCGTAAAACTTGGTTCCGACCGCAAGCGCATAACCACCTTTTGGTGTCGACTCACAGGAAGTTTATGCGTAAGTACGAGGCCGAGATCGCCCAGAAGGCCGCCGAGCAGGAGAAGGTGGCGGTGGAGAGCAAGGACAAGGCGAAGACGGACATGGAGAAGTTCGTGGCCGAGCGCAGCCGCCTGAAGGAGTCCAAGCAGCAGGCCAACCGCGTGCAGGAGCAGGCCACGCTGGAGAAGCTGGCCGCCGACCTGGAGAGCGAGAACCCGTGGGAGCGCGTCGTGACGCTCGTGGACCTGGAGGCCAACCGCAAGGCCAAGCTCGCGGCGCTGAATGCCGCGTCCAGCAAGAAGGACGGCAAGAACAAGGCCCAGGAGCCCGAGCCGCAGGCCAAGAACAAGAAGAAGGACGAAGAGGAAGAGGACGTGTCGCGGATGCGCCAGTTGTTCGTGCAGCTCAAGGCCTCGCCGCTGGAAAAGACGCGCTCCCACTAAGTACGAATCGAAGAGCTCCCCAACTGCCAAAGATGGCTACAAACACGGTTTGTGTGGATGGATGTGCACGGTAGGGAGATGAGATGCGAAATCCCAAGGCAACCACACACACACACACACACAGCAAACAAAATGTATATCTCTCCCTCCCCATCGACTTGCAGTAGAGGAAGAGTCTCATGGACGGACAAGCAAGAGTCCTAGTCCTCAAAGTCGTCCTCGGACTCGTCCTCCGTGTCCTCGGGCGCTCTCCGCGCGACGAATCCTTCGATCGGAAACGCCGTCGTGGAGGCGCCAGCAGACGAGGTGCTGGCGGCTCCAAAGAGCAGGTCGTCCGCACCTCCGTCGTCTTCTTCCTCGTCTTCTGCCCCTTCTTCTTCTTCTGCATCTTCCTTCACTTTATCCTCAGCGAGTTCCTTCGTCTCAACAGCCTGCGGCTTCTCCTCCTGCACGATAGTCTTCACCGCAGGCTTCTCTTCCGCCGCGATCTCCTCTTCTTCGAGATCTGGAGGCGGCGGGGGCTCGTCGTTCGACGCGTCCGAGGCGTTGCCGTCGTCATCTCCCGCGACAGCAACGGCCACCGCCGCACCCACAGCCG
Source organism: Pythium apleroticum (assembly GCA_023337875.1). Lineage (NCBI taxonomy): Eukaryota > Oomycota > Peronosporomycetes > Pythiales > Pythiaceae > Pythium > Pythium apleroticum. The sequence goes on along the minus strand of JAADXN010001004.1, from coordinate 11,098 downwards.
CCGCTGCTGCAATCCCCACGGCAGGAACCGCAAACGACACATGCTGCTGCTCTTGCTTCTGCTGGGTCGGTGCTGCTGCTGGAACCACCGCCGGTGCTGGTGCCGGGGTATGCACGGCCGCCTCGGTCTCTTCTTCTTGGAGTCGCTGTAGCACTTCTTTCGTGCTCTGCTTTAACACCTTGCGGATCACACCAAGCACTTGCTTGCTCTCCAGTGACGTCGCGGCCAGCGCTTCATCTTCAAACACATCCTGGAAGCGGAAGAACATCTCGTTCACCGCCTCTTTGAACAGCGTCATGGTCTTCTCACGGGCCGCAGGTCCCTGTGCGCTGTCTCCGCCAGCAGCGCCGTTCACCATCATCGTCTCGGCCTCTCGCTTGATCTCCTGAGCCATCGCCAGCGTGCGTTCAGCAGCATCTTCCTTCGCCTTCGCAGCAGCAAGAATCTGCTCAGCTCTGCTAACAACGATCTCGTCGTCATCCGTGGCGATCTCCAGCTTTTTGCGGCTACGAGGGCTAGAAGTGGGCGACGCCAGACGTCCGGAATTCAAGTCTTGCTGCACGCGCGCGAACTTTTCAGCCTCCAGCTCCTTGACCTGCTGCTGCAACAACTCGATTTGGTCCTGGTATATCCGCTTCTCCTCCTCTGCGAGCTCCAGGGAGGTCGTCTGCGACGACGAAGCCTCCAACCCCTGCACCTGCGCGATAGTCGAATCCAACTGCGACGAGAGACTCTGATTTTCACTAGAAAGCGTGCTGTTTTGAGCCTGCAACGCCGCCAGTTGGGACTGGAACTGCGTCTGCTGTCGCTCCAACTGCGCCTGCCACTCGTTCTGCAAACGCTGCTCCTGTTGCTGGTACTCGGTCGTGATTTTCTTCACACGGTCCTCGATCTCGTGCTGCTGGTTCGCTCGCGCAGCTTGCAGTTGCTTCTCCATCTCGTGGCGGTGGGACTGGATCTCCGAGTCTTTCATCTTCGTGAACACGTCCAGTTGCTTCTTGACCAGCGTGAGCTCCTGCTCCACGAGCGACCGCGTCTGGGACTCCTTCTGCAAATCCTTCTCCAGACGAACTCGAGCCTGGCGCTCAAACTCGAGGGCGTTCCGCTGCTCTTCGCTCTCCGTGGAGACCTGCTGCTTCTGGTAGAATGCCGTCAGGAGCTGCTGGTACTCACCGTGGAGTCGGTTGGTCTGCGTGATGGCAGCGTCCCGAGCACTCGTCAAACTGGAGATTTCGGCGTTGTAGTTGAGCTGCAGACTCGCCATGGACTGGTATTTCTCTTCCGCCAGTCGTTTCTCGTCCTGCAGGCGCTGGTTATGCTTGAGGAGCTCTTCACAGCGCTTCTCATACGACGTGTACTGCTGGTTCTGGGAGTTAATCTGGAGCAAAAGCCGTTCATTCTCGCCAGCAAGACGTTCCACTCCACGGAGAACCGACTGCACGTCGGTCGCGCCCACAGGGCCGCCGAACGAAGAGCTGCTCGAGTTGGATCCGGCCGCCGGGGCCATGCGGATGAGGTAGTCGATCTTCGCGTGGAGTTCCATGATCATGCTGTCGACAGGTCGGCCGGACGCAGTCATCATTCCCTGCGGGGCCGCAGGAGAGAACATCGACCCGTACGGAGAGTAGCCATTCGTTGCTGCAGACCCGAACGCCGAATTGAATGGAAACGACTGAGGAGCGGCCTGGGGTTGGGCGAAGCCGCCACCGTTGGCCGCCATACTGGCGCGCTGCTGGTGCTGTTGCTGCAGCAACTCCAGCTCACGCTCGCGCTCCCGCAGCCGCAGACGCTCGAGTTCCAGTGCATCCTTCTGGGCCTTGGCACTCGTCGGGTCTTCCGGGTCGTACGCGATCAGGTCGCTCGTGTTCGGGTTCCCGTTGCTGGCTGCTGCCGCTGAACGCGACTTGCGTTCCTTGCGAGGCGCTGGCGCGGCCGCTGGCTCCGCTGCTGGCGTTGCGGGTGCTCCGGAAGAGCGGCGGATGCTCTTGCTCTTGGTCTTGACCAGCGTCACCTCCATCAAGTACCAGTCCTGGCCGTTGGTCTTGCCCGGCGGCGCCAGAATCATGCGCTTGCCACCGCGCTTCATTCCCACGACGCCCTCCTCCAGCGCCTTGATACGCTCGCTGCCGTCGCCAATGCGGAACTTGCGCAGTTCCCCTTCGGTGGCCTTTTCAAACGGCGGATACTTGGCCACGACGTCGTTCGGTGGCGCCTTGGCGTTGCCCACGACGCGCCAACACTTGAATTCAACGCCGACCGTGTCCCCCGAGCCAACGGGCGTGGCGTTCTCCTCGCTGTTGTTGTTCTTGATCGCAGACACGCCGAGCTCCTCTTTCAGCAGCGCATTCGCGTCCAGCGACCGGGTCGGACTCCAGATTTCGACGTGGATCTTGACCAGAAAGACCTGCTTCATGAACTCGAGCAGCGCGTCCTCGCTCGCGAACTTGACCGACCAGTTCGTGTTCTTGTCGTCGTAGAAGTTCATGTAGTTCTTGGGCTGCACGGTCGGTCGCCAGGCCTTGATGGGCACTTCACACAGCGGCGCCTTGTCGGCCGTGTAAAACAGCACCGAGTACGTGACCTCCGAGCCCACGAGCACGCAGCCAATGGCGTTGGAGGTCGCCGTGCCCTTCTGCACGTACTTGCGCGTGGCGCTGTCGTACTGGTACATCGACACGGCCGTGTGGAACACCACGGCGTTGTTGGCCTGCGGTGCGGCTTGCGGCTGCGATTGCGCGGGCTGTGCTTGGCTCTGGGAGCTGCGCGACGGCTCTCTCGGCGCCTGGTACCGCAGCGGATCGTTGGAGATGGACGCGTCGCCCGACGCGCCGCTGAAAAGCGCTGCCATGCGCGCCTTCGCCTCCGCCATGTTGGTCTCCCTCCCCTCTTTCTTCTTCTTCTTCCACCGCGGGAGCTTGAAGCGTTGGACTGTTGTCGTAGCTTTGCCTGTCAGAAACTGGCGAGCTCCATTTTTGAAACCGGTATGAAACCGGTATCCAACACCGGTAAACTCAGGATCTTTTCAGGTTTGTCTGTGACATGCGAAAACTGTCCCATGGATACTGACATTGGCAGAAGTCATTATCATGAGGTTATGTAGCCATGTAGCCTTTCCCAAACCGAGCCCGCTCACGTGAACACGCGCGCCCTGGGCACCATCTCGAGCGGCAGCCCTCCAGCCATGAATAGACCCGACTTGAGGATGTAGCCGCGCTCTTGAGGCTCACCGTCGGCGATCTTGACGTGGAAGTGACGCAGTATCACGGCAGTGAAGATCTTGGCTTCGAGGATCGCCATGTTCATGCCAAGGCATACGCGCGGTCCGGCTTGGAAGGCGGGGAATTCAAACGCTGTGGGTCTCGTGGTACGTTCGAGCCATCGCTCAGGACGGAAATCCAGCGCGTCTTTACCCCAGAGAGCCTCATCTCGTCCCATGTACCATGGAGAGTACGTGAGATCGGTCCCCGCCGGTACGAACGTGCCGTCAGGGAGATGGTCGTCTTCCACAGCGTGTTTGACGTTATATGGGAGCGCGGGGTACAGACGCACAGTCTCATAGGCGACTGCGTCGAGATACTTCAGCTGCTTCACATCGTCGTAGCTCAGCGCTGCTCCAGCGGCCGACGCGTTCACTGACTGGAGCTCCTCGATGATCTTGTGCTGGACTTCGGGATGACGCGCCAACGCGTAGAACATGTACGTGATACACTCGGCGGTCGTGTCGCGACCAGCAAAGATAAACGTAAGGATGATCGACCTCAGTGTCTCAGGGTTGAGTAGCTCGGCACTGGACTCGTCCAACTCACGAGCCTTCTTGATGAACAACGAGAGGATGTCGAAACGAGTCTCGAGAACTTCCGCTGGCTCTTGCAGTCGCTCGAGCAGAATCTGGTCTGCGATCGACCGAATCTCGTGCGTGTAGGCACGCAGCTTGTACTCGCTGGGCATGATCCACCGGGCCCACTTGTAGTACTGCTTGACAAACAAGCGGCTCGCGCAGTGTTCGTTCACGAAGTTCATTCGCTCGGCGAACACCTTCGGATCGATGAACTTGTCCAGGGCCGTGCCAAACGCGATGTCGAAAATCGCTGTCATCGTGTACTCGGCACTGAGCTCTTGCATATCATACGTGCTGTAACCATTCGACTTGGATGCGCCGTCACGCTGCAACTTGTTGGCAATGGCTTCTGCGTACGTCGTGAAGACTTCCTCGGAGAAGAGCTTGAAGTTCTTGGTCGTGAACACCTTGGACGCGACCTTGCGCTGTAGACGCCACTTCTCTCCTTTGTCTGGCGTGTGCGCGTGGTTCGTCGCGAAGAACGAGTGCTCAAAGATCTCTTGGAACGCGTCGATGAAGCCCTGCGGCTTGACGTAATTGTCGAAGTTCGTCGCGAGAATGTGTTCCACGTCTCGAGGGTCCGTAACGTAAATCGCACCGTCAAAGAACAGGTGCCACGGTGTCTTCATACGGCCACCATGTTCCTTCAGCTGCTCCTCCAGGAAGTGGTAGATGCGGTCTTTGTTCTTGCTAAACAGAGGCATCAATCCCAAGAGGAACGTGCCCTTTGGTCCGGGAATCGGCGCCAGGCCCTTGGCGATACGCAGCTTGCGACGCAGCGCCCGCAGAGGCACGGAGAGGAGGTATGTTGCTGCCACACACACCAGGGCGGTCGCGATCTCCGTGGTGTTCCACGGCATCCACACGGACACCATCCTGCTTATTGGCTGTCTTGGAAATTCTGATATGAATGCCGCTGAGAGACTCGACTCGCTGCACCTCCCTTTTGTCGACCCAAGAGCCCAACCGTCTCTATCAGGCCATATCATCCGCCAGTGGAAAGTTCCTTCCATCGTTTTGCTCCCTTCCAGAAAGGCAGCCAACTTCAACAATTGGGCCGTTTTTACAAAACAAGGTGCGATTCTCGTATGTGACCTATTCTTCATCGTCATCTTCCACCTTGTTTTGGTACTCTGTCTCCGATGTAGCCGTTTCCTGGACTTCCTGGCCAACTTGATTCAGACCGAGCAGTCTCGTGAACGCGCTCATAGCTGCACGCCCACGCCGCTGCTTCTTGCGGGGCGTGTCTTCTTTTTCATCGTCATCTTCTTCGTCTTCCTCATCATCCTCGCGCTCTTCTTTCTTCACCATTCGCCTCTCGTGGACGCTCGCGATGTGGTTGGCGAGCACCGTCTTGTAGCCAAACGCGCCGTCGCAGCCTTCGTGCGGACACTTGAACCGCGTCGACTTGACTGGATCGTGGACGGCGTTGTAATGGGCCATCACGTTTGATTTCTTGGTGTACGCCTTGTCGCAGCCTTCCATCGGACACATGTGCTGCTTGCGTTCATCGACCGCTTCAAAGTGCGTTCGGAGATGGCTTCGCAGGTTCTGCACGCGCTCAAACTCGCGCTCACACACGAGACAGCGAAGCTTCCGTCCGATATCCGCAGAGCTGGGCCGCTTGGCCTTCTCTTTCTTCGTCTTGGACATCTCGTGCTGTGGATCGACCGGCTCGGGTTCTTCTTTGATGTCGTGACCGTGGACCTGCAGCATGTGCTCGGCTTTCTCGGCTTTGCTGAAGAGCAGCTCGTCACATCCGTCTTCATCGCACAGGAACACTTGAGTCTGCGATGGCTTCTGCGTTGCGTGGGACCGCTCATGGCGAGTGAGCTGGAACTTTTTCAGGAATTGCTCGCCGCAGTCGCCACACTCAAACGGCAACATACCCGTGTGGACGTACGAGTGCGCCTGCAGCAGGCTCTTCTTCTTGAACGCCAGCAAGCAGACCGAGCACGAGTACGGCCTCTGGGCGTCGGCAGAGTGGCAGTTCTCGTGATGCCGCGTGAGTCCGTGCTTGTACACAAACCTCACACCACACAAATGGCAGCCAAAGGGCTTCTCCTGAGGAGCAGCATGCGTCGCACGCACATGGCGCGTGAGATGTTCGCGCTTGGAGTACGACCTGCCACAGCCTATGACTTCACACGCGTAACTCGGCGACTTGGGCTCACCAACGACGTCAGGATGCGCGAGCTGGCGATGCAGAAGCCGTTCATGGCGTGTGGGGAAGTTGTCGGCACAGCGATCACACTCAAAAGGCTCTCCATCTTCGTTCGCTTCGTGGTAGCGCTTCAAATGCTGCATCAGCTTGTCTTTCTTCTTGTAGACTTGCTGGCAGGTCGGTACCACGTCACAGACGAAAAGCCGCAGCGGCTTCTGCGAGCCAGGACCACTGTGGTTGAGCTTTCGGCGATGGAGCTCAAGATCGTGGCGCGTGAGGAAGCGCCCGTTGCAGGACTCGCACACGAAGCGTTCTTTGTCTCGGACTGCAGAAGAACACACTGAGCATGAGCTTAATTGTGACGGTCTCCGATAATTAACACCGAATTCTCACCTTCGTGCCACGCTGTGACGTGGCGAATCGCGAGCTCCTCGTCTGCAAAGCGACGGTTGCAGCCTTCAATATCACACACAAAATCGTGCGGGAGCTGTGCGTGCGCTGTGTGTCGCTGCAGTGTCTTGAATGGCTCGTCACAGAGATCGCACACCATCGGAGCTGCTCGATCGGAGGCTCGATTGGAGCCCACGCGCTTGCGCTTGCGGCCCAATTGACTGTTTTCCTGCGCCGCTACAGACGCTTCACTCACGTTGCTGGCATCGGAGTCACCGCACACGTAGTCGCTGTCGTCCGAGTCGCGTCGTCCGTCATCTCCGTCACTTTCGACAACCGCATCGGCGTCTTCTTCGTCGATTTTTTCAGCTTCTACTACGCTTCTGCCACCGCGTGACACACCGTCGGATTCATCGAAGAGAGACCTCTGAGCTGATAGCTTCATCTGCTTGGAATATGTGGAAGGTGGTTGCGTATAGCCCGCGTTCGACGTCATCACCAGGTCCATCGAGCATACCATGTTCCCCACCCGCCAATGGGACTGAAATTTTTGGCGCCAACGATAGCCAATTCACCCAAACACCCATTCACCCGCAAACGATCATCGACGCCAAAACCCATAACCGACTCGCCAAAAAAAGGGGCATTGTCGTGTACTGTGGGCGTCCTGATTAAATACGAAAAATGAACTCCGAAGGACCCAGGAGCCCCTGCTCGTCCACCAGGAGAGCAAACCTTGTCGAGCTGGAGGCACGGGAGGCTTGACCACGACAGCTCGGGTGGTGGACTGTGTTCGCGCATAAGCTGAGTGAGCAGTGCGAGGCGTTGTTTCTTGAGGATGGTTCGAACGTGAGGTAGGCCAAGTGCATCAGAGCGATACAACAGTGCCGTTCACCCAAACACCCGTTCACCCACACAGCAACCACCCTGATGCCGGTTTCCTGCACATTTCAGATGGCTACATTCGAGTCCACAAATACATCGAGAACGGCTTCACCCCAACCCACCACATCCCACGACACCCTGACAGTCCGGGAGAGGCTCGCTGTGTCGGCGCATGAGAAGAGGCACTTCTCGACCTGATCAGCCAGCCCAGAATAGCTGCTCACCAAGAGTACCGTCGTCCTGATTGGTTGTTGGTCTTCCGCCTTGACATCATCACGGAACGCAGGGTTGACTCAAAGTCCACTGCGTCGCCCATGAAGAGAGCCAAGCTAGCTATGGTATAGTAGGCTTTAGTAGACCGGCTCAGGTCGGGTGGGTGGACTGAGCCGGTCGCTTTCATGCGCTGTCATTGCAAAAGTAGCGCCAATAGACAACCACCGCCACCAAGAGCAACGTGAAAGATGAGGGGCGAACCCCAAACTGTGACCAAGGCGATGAACGCACCAGGAGCACCGCCGGTGGGAGGCAAGATCGTTCCGGTCAACACCCCCGAAGCCTTCGCCACAGCCGACCAACATGCCGTGACGCAGAGCGCGACTACACGCAGCGGCTACATGCCTGGCAAGATCAACATCTTCTTTCTCGGCATCAACATGGTCATGTGTGGCCAGTACATGGGTTGGAATGTCGGCCTCTCTGCCGGTACGGGCACATACATCGTGCTCTACTTCATCATGGGCGCTGCCTACCTCACGTTCTGCTGTTGCGTCTCCGAAGTCACCAGTGCCTTGCCGTTCGCGGGTGGGTCCTACGGCCTCGCGCGGTGCACGCTGGGCTTCTTCCCGGCGTTTCTCATCGGCTCAGCGGAGACCCTCGAATACACCGCAAGTGTGGCAGTGCAAGCCGTTTCGGTCTCCGATATCCTAATCCGAGCCATCCCATCACTCGAAGAGTACAAACTCGTGATCCTGCTCGTGGTGTTCTACATCCCCGTTACGATCATCCAGATCATCGGTGGTGCATCCTTCTGGCGCGGTATCAACTGCCTCGCGATCGTCCAAATCACGCTCCTGATAGTGTACTGCTTTGGCGTACTGGGCGACGTCGACTTCAGCGCCAACGCCACAAAGGAGACTACGATGCTCACCGGTGGCATATTCGAGACCATGCACATTTTTCTGTTCGTGGCATGGTTCTTTCTCGGCGTTGAGGCCCTGAACCTCGCGAGTGACGACGTGCGACTCCCCAAGACAGAGATCCCTGTTGCTCAAGGCGCCTGCATTTGTGTACCGGGATCTTCGTCCTGTTGATGACAGTATCGCTGCCTATCGACGGAGGCATCCCGGCCATAGCTGCTGAGCTGGCACCGCTAGACACCGGCTTCATGAAGATCTTCAGCATCGACCCAGCGCTTGTCACTCTGCTTACCCTACCTTCCCAATATGCTGGTGGTTATTGCTCCAGTTGGGCGTCGGCTAAGCTCGTTCACGCGATGGGTGCGTCTCGGCTCCTACCGCCGCGGCTGGCAACGACCTCTTCGCGGTTCGAAACCCCGTACGCCGCAATCGTCAGCATGACCATCTTAGGCTACGGGATCTGCCTGCTCGTCCACTTCGAGCCGTCCGTGACTGGGTATTTACTACCGCTGTGTCTCCTCTTCGGCTTCATCTCCTACTCGGGCCAGTGTGTTGGCTATATCTCGCTCAAGATCAACTATCCCATCATGAAGCAGAGCGCATTCAAGAACCCGTTCGGTATCCACGGGGCCATGTTTGCGCTGGTCGTGTGGGTCGCGAGTATCATCGGAATCCTCGGGTTCCAAGGCCACCACGGCGTCGAGGCGGCTTTTTTCGGAGTCTTAATGGCCGTGCTGGGCGTTTACTACGAAATGGTTGCCAAGAAGCGACAGATCATGTCGGAAGAGGAGTCCAAGGTGCTGCTTGTGGCCCACATCACACGGTTCAACGGCAAGAAGAGTCGACGATACACGACAGCCCCAGCGAAAGGAAGCGCACGCAAGTCGCTCGTGGGCACGTTCATGAGCAGCTTCCGCCTGACGAAGCCAACAGCCAGTAGCGCACAGACGCAAACTGAGAGAGCAAAGAGCACGACAACAGACCGCACGTAAGTAAGCATCATGGAAGACTACACCAAAAGCGCCAAGCCGACGAGAATGACAGATTTCTAATTTTGAATACATCAGGGGTAAGAACAATCAGGGGCTCTCTCAATCGAGAGCATCATGCTCGCATCTATCAAGAGATCGATACTCTTCGAGCATGGAGGGCGCTAAATATACTGCGAGCCTTCAGCGCTCGCGACACCCACGGCCCCAGACGCGTGCCGACAGCACCATGGAAGTCTGGAATGAATACACCGCCGAGGACGTCGCGAAGCACAAGTCCGAGTCGGACTGCTGGCTCATCATCGGTGCAGACGGAGCGAAGCGTGTGTACGATGTGACGGCGTTCTTGGAAGACCACCCTGGCGGTCCAGAGCTGCTGATGGACCTCGCTGGACAAGACGCCCAAGATGAGTTTGAGGTGAGTTCGCCTCACTGTTCCGCATCGACAAGCCCACTCTTGCTCACAAGTCTGACAGAAATGCTGGCTAGGACATTGGCCACTCTAATGACGCGCATGCGATGCTGGACGAACTGTGCATCGGCGTGCTGAAGGAAGATCCTCATGCTCGAGCTGTCCGCGAGGCGAGGAAGATGGAGCGACTGTCGCTGCTCAAGCAGCCAGACCAAGTGCGGCTTCTCAACGAACGCCCCGTGTACTCTCGCGTTTTCGTAGCTGCGGTAGGCGCGCTACTCGCCGTGTGTGTTGCATTGGCGTTAGCTCGATACTCTCGTCTGGAGTTGCCGCCCAAGCAGATTCCTTCATCAACTGACATTTCTCGGTGACTCCAAAGAACGAACGGTACGAAACTCCTTTCGAACGGTCTCATTAAAGAATGTGACCATGCGAACTCTCGTTGCAACACTCAACTACTCGGTCTACGAAAACCTGAGGCTGCACTTGTTGGACAGAAGCTTTCTGTTTTCACTGCTTGCCCAGCACGCGCGCGACGAGCTCCTCTGACTTCTCCCACAACTCCCGAGCCAAGTCAGCGTCCTGAGCCTGCACCGATGGCGGGTGGACGACGTTGAGACGCACGTAGTCACCGCTCTTCCAGCCATTCTTCGCCCAGTCCTCAACCGCAAGTCGAGACATGAAGGCCCCAGCGGCATCGCTGGTGTTCAGAGTCTCGCCGCGCTGCTTGAACGACCCCCAGGCCTTCGGCAGGGTCGTGGGTGTCCGACGAGACGATGACGAAGCGGTCGGTGCGGTCGCGCAGCATCGTGGCGAACAGGAAGTGGCCCAAGTGGTTGACGCCGAACGTCGACTCGAAACCATCAGCCGTGGTGACCTTGTCCTTCGTTTGAACGCCGGCGTTCAGCAAGATGGCATCGAACTTGGGCACGTCGCTGCGCTGCTTGAGCTGGTTCGCGTACGCTTGGACAGCCGTGAGGCTGCTGAGCTCAAGGATACCTTCCTCCACAGTAGAGGTGGGGGCAGCAATAGCACGTACCTTCTCAGCGGCGTCGTGGACGCGCCTGGGGTCACGGCCCGTGAGGATGAGGTGGTAGTTGTCCTGCTTGGTGATGTTGAGGCAGGCATGGAAGCCGATGCCGGCGTTTCCTCCGGTGACGAGGACGATCTTCTTGGCTACAGGGCTCATGGCGGAGGAGATTTGAATGGATGGGGGGTCGAGAGGCTTGGATACTGTAGCGGCTTCGCTGTTGGCTGGATTGTTGTGGGATGACCTCTTCGTGC
>JAADXN010001003.1:0-12216 GCA_023337875.1 Pythium apleroticum | reverse complement strand
TGGGGAAATCCAGCAGCTCAACAACAACCTGGACATCCTCGGTGTCAACATCTACCCGTTCTTCAACAACGGCTACGACGGCAACCGTCCAACTGATCTCCTCGACGCGCAGTGGAAGGCCATCACCGCCAAGTACCCAAGTGACAAGATCCGCTTGACGGAAACTGGCTTTCCGACGGCCGGCGCTCCATCCAGCCTCTCGCCCAATGTGATCCCCAGCGTCGATGCCTCGTTCAAGTACTACGAAGGTGTCGTGAACTGGAACCCGAGCAACTACCAGGGCAAGCCCAAGTTCTGGTTCCAGGCCTTCGACCGCCGCTACGGCGACCCGGCTGGCAACCCAGACTTTGAGCGCTACTTCGGTTTCTTCACGACCGAGAAGAACGCCAAGCGTGCAGACTTCCCTCGCGTCATCGGCTCTTCATCGCCAAACTCCCCCTGCGCCATCGAGGATGGTGTCGACTACGTCGGCAATGATGTTGGCGATGCTTCAGCCGCTCGCGCAGAAGACTGCTTCGCCAAGTGTAACGGCTTCAGCGGCTGCGGTGCGTTCACCTGGTCGTCGTACAACGGCGGTACGTGCTGGCTCAAGTCAGGCAAGGGCGCCACGGCCTCGAACAATGGGGCTAGCTCGGCTGTCACGTGCCGATGCAACCTGGGTGGACTGGAGCCTGGCGTGGACTACATTGGCAACGACATCGGCAGCGCCCCCAGCCCGAACCCAGAAGGCTGCATCTCGATCTGCCAGACCACTTCTGGGTGCCGTGCGTTCACGTGGTTGGACTCTTACTACTACGGCGGCACTTGCTGGCTCAAGACGGGCAAGGGCAACACGAGTCCTTCCACTGGTCTCACGTCGGGTGTGATCTGCTAAGCATCCGCTCTCACTGCCGCCTTTCTCACAAGATGGCTACATGTCCTAACTCAAATTTTCATATCCAAAACAAATTTCCATTTCTTGAGGTCCTAAAATAGGCATCCAAAACCGTTTTTTTTCTCGCAGTTGCGAGCGTCGTCCTCAGCAGATGTCACTCACACGAGGGATGGCGAGGTTCAGTGTCAAAGGCGGCTGCCACGTGCGTTGGGCTGATCATCAACGGGAATAACGAGAGGCGGGGTCGGCATATCAGTCGGCATCTCTCCATCTCTCCCTGCATCTCCACGCGTCCACGCAAGCTCAGCAGTCGACAGGAGACAATGGTGCGCATCTACAGTCGCGTGGGCTCGGCTGTCGGCGCCGCTGCGCTCATGGCGAGCTCTGTGACGTCTGCTGCGTCTGCCGGTGTCGGCGGTGGCATTTCACTGGAACTGCACCGCATTCCGGACAGCGGACAGCGCCACGAGACATACCAGCGCCGCAGGCTGCATGGCCAGGGCGAAGGCTTCGAAGTTGTGCCGCTGAACCCGGGCATGGGGTGAGGAAATTCTGCTCGTTGGAGGGCATTTGGGGAGTTGTGCGTTGACTGATGACTTCTGTGCGATTGATTGATAGAACACACTACGCCTGGGTGTACGCCGGTACACCGCCACAGCGCGCGTCTGTGATCACCGACACGGGTAGCAGCATCATGGCGTTCCCGTGCTCTGGGTGCGTTTGTTGTCGTCTGTACCACATCGCTACGGTAGTGTAGCCAAGTCTCACGACGTCATGCCATTTAGTTGCGACGGCTGCGGCACCCACACAGACCAGCCCTTCTCGGCGATCAAGTCCACGACGCTGACGCACGTCACGTGCAGTGACCCGTCGTTCTTCCACTGCCAAGGCTGCGTCGGTGCCGAGGATATGGACAAGAAGACCTGCGATATCTCCCAGGTGAGCCGCTCCCCAGCAATAACCGATTGTGCCAGAGCTCTAAACTTGGACGATGGCGATGAACAGGCGTACATGGAAGGCAGCAGCTGGCACGCGACCGTGGTGGAGGACATTGTGTACCTAGGCGGCGAGGCCAGCGGCAACGACACGTCGATGCGAGACGCGTATGGCACGCACTTCAAGTTTGGCTGCCAGAACAGCGAGACGGGACTCTTCATCACGCAGGTCGCCGACGGCATCATGGGTCTCGCGAACAACGGTGCGTTTGGAATGGCTGCATCGTCGTTTTTGGTTGGCCTGAGCGATAAGCTGACTGACCGGTGATCCCATGGCCAGATAACCACATCGTCGCGAAGCTGTACAGGGAAAAGAAGATCCCGAACAAGTTGTTCACGTTGTGCTTCGCGCCGGAGGGCGGTTCCATGGCGATTGGTGTGCCTGACACCTCACGCCACAAGGGAAATGTCACGTACGCCAAGCTGAAGCAGTCCTCAGGGTACGTGTCCGCATGTGGGTTCGTAGCTGTTGCACTCCTTGTCGCTAAAGCGATTTGTGTTGGGAAAATTAGCTTCTACGGCGTCGAGCTCCGGGATGTGCGCATCCAAGGCACTTCGATCGAGCCGTCGCCGACGAGTCTTTCGTTTGGCCAGTACATTGTGGACAGTGGCACGACCGACTCGTACTTGCCCAGCTCCATGAGAGCAAAGTTCCAGGAGGCGTTCAAGAAGTTCAGTGGCTTGGACTACCACACATCCTCATCCTCCTGTCTCGGCTACACCGAGAAAGATCTGGAGAAGCTGCCGAATGTCGAGTTCATTCTTGGCGCGGAAGACGGTGGGAACCTGACACTTGTGGTGCCACCAGAGCAGTACTTGCTGCGGGAAGAGAGTGGCAAGTACTGTTCGAGCATTTTCCTGTCGGAAGGCAGTGGAGGCGGTGAGTTGTTGCTGTCGTCGTTGATCGGTTGTGTCAATATCCTCATCTAACCCGTCACTTTGTGTCTCATCAGTCATCGGTGCCAACATCATGATGGGCCACGACGTCATTTTCGACCAGGGCAAGCAGCGTGTCGGTTTCGTGGAAGCGGACTGTGAATACCGTCGTCTGCCTGCTACGGCTACCACCACAAGCGCTCCTTCGTCAGCTCCATCGATGACGAACTCAACAACGAAGGTGACGGTGGAAACGACAGCTCCGGTGCCTACACAAGCCAAGGCGACCCATGCTCCAACGGAAGAGCCAGCGCCGACCAAGGACTCTCCTAGTCTGAGTCCTGTCAGCACCACTCCATCTCCGTCATCAGCGACTCCCAAGCCAACTGAGCCGACGCCTGAGCCGACGCCTGAGCCGACGCGTAAGCCCACGGAAACCACTTCAGCCCCGACGGTGACCAGTGCTCCTGCCGTTAAGAACCCTGCTCCGACCACAGCAGTCGCTGCATCGGACGTTGGAACGAAGAACACGGCGCTGAATGCGTCGAAGGCTGGTGAGGATGACCACCCGGTCGTGCTCACGATCGTGGGAACCGCACTCGCCGTGGCGTTCATTGTGATCGCGGTGTTCTCGCTGCGTCGTCGCAAGAAGAGCAAGCGCGACCAGAAGTGGAGTCGTGTGAACGAGACGGAGGGAGACGACGACGACGATGATGATGACGAAGAAGAGCTGATCGTGCACACGCCTGGCCAGAAGAAGGCAAAGAAGGCTCCTGCTCGCTCGGATGAGGTGGACGACAACGACGACGACGACGACGACAGCGACGACAGCAACGTCCGACGCGACGACCGACTGTCTTCCAACAACGATGACGACGACGATGACGACGATGACGAGATCTTCGACCGCGACGTGGAGCAGGGGCACAAGCACAGCCACGACGCCAAGGTTCTGGAGCGGTTGTAAGGAGGTTAGATGAAGTTGAAGTGCGTAACTGGCACAGAAGCGAGGGTGTGTGAGTGACAAAAAATGGGTGTTTGGAGTCTGTCGTATTTTTGTGCTTCGCGATCACAAATATCCGGACCTATTCTTAGTCTGTATTCTACCAATCAGATAGCATCACACGTGAGACGTGCGTCTGATTGGCTAATTCGGACCTACTGTGGTACTGTGTCGCTGACTCTGCCGACCCAACTTGTTGACACGGGGCGAGGAGCAACGCGACGTGAAGCGCAATTGCTGTCGCGACCAGAGGAGAACGCAGCCTTCGCAGCACCACTCACACGACGCGCTGATTCGACATGGTGTCCCGTCAGCTTCCGCTGCTCGCGCTGGTTCTGGCGCTGGTGTCGCCGCTTCGATTGGCCCAGGACACGCCGTACGCTTCCAGCAAGCTGATTCAGATTCCGCTCAAACGCAACGGCATGAGCCACCACCCGAGCCACCGCGCTGTGCGTCTGCTGCATCAGCAGGAGCGCATCCGCCGTCGCTTGGCTGAGGGAGATGATGGCGATGCAGACGGCGATGGTGACGAGACGGAGGATGACGACGACAGCACCGATGAGCTGCCCAAGAATGTGACGGTGGGGCCGGTGGCCTTCAATGAGGTGCCGCTTGGCGTGGGGTATGGTACCCACTACGCGGAGCTCTATTTGGGCATTCCAACACAAAAGGCCTCGGTGATTGTGGACACGGGCAGCCATTTGACAGCGCTGCCGTGTAGCACGTGCAAGGGCTGCGGCACCCACACAGACCCGTCGTTTGATATGTCCAAGTCCACGACGGCCAAGTACGTGACCTGCAGCCAGTACACAGAGTGCTCGACCTGCGACAAGGACAAGTGCTACATCAGCCAGGTAAATGCGAATCATAATCGTCAAGTAGGAGTCGTGGGGCGCTAATCGATTGATGTGTGATGACCTGTTGCAGAGCTACACGGAAGGCAGTATGTGGTCCGCTGTCGTGGTCGATGACTTGGTATGGCTCGGCGGTATGAACGACAAGCACCCAGAGCGATTCCTCAAGCACTACGGCGTGCGGTTCCCAGTCGGTTGCCAGGAGAAGGAGACAGGTTCTTTTTATTGTGTGGACATCGCTTCCTGGCAGCGGTGATTCAATGTTGTGTTGATGGTTGCTCGTAGGTCTCTTCATCAAACAGAAAGAGAACGGCATCATGGGATTTGGACGAGATAAGGCCACGCTCATGTCATACATGATCAAGGAGAAGCGTGTCGAGCACAACGTGTTCGCGATGTGTTTCAGTCCGAGCGGAGGCGGCCTTGTGCTGGGTGGAGTGGACTACAGCCACCACCGGACGAAAGTGGCTTACACGCCACTGGTGGTCGATTACTCCAACTGGTACCCGGTCAAAGTGAAGGACATCCTGGTGGGAGACAAGACGCTGGGGGTCAGTGCCGACAAGCTCAACAGTGGCAAGGGCGTGATCGTGGACAGTGGAACCACCGACACGTTCTTCGCATCTGCGGCGTCTCGAGCTTTCAAGAGCGTCTACTCGAAGATGGCCGGGGTGGACTACAGTGAAGACGAGATGTCCATCTCTGCAGAGAAAGTGGCTCTGTTGCCCAACATCACCATCGTTTTGGAAGGAGCTGCTGGGGAACCCGATTTCGCACTTGAGGTTCCAGCGACCAAGTACCTCACGAAGGCGGACGACGGGACATACTACGGTAACTTCCACTTCAGTGAGCGAAGCGGAGGCGGTGAGTGGTTCTCTCATGCTTGATCTGGTTGAGTTGCAGACTCGCTAATTCGACCGTTATCGTTCTGCTAGTGCTCGGTGCAAGTACGATGGTCGGATACGATGTAATCTTCGACATGGACCAGAAGCGGATCGGATTTGCCGAATCGAACTGCGGTGAGTGGTTTGCTACTCGATGCTCGCTGTCTCCACGAATTATTGACAATCCAATCTCATTGATCTAGATGTCCACTCACCCAAGTCGAAGACGTTCGCACCTCCATCCGAGCCGAAGAAGATCACAGAGCCAACCATTGAAGAAACCAACACAACCGCACCCTCTACCGCATCGAAGGCCTCGAACTCGTCGACCCCTCCGGCTTCTGGGTCTCCTGCTTCTGGCACGGCCATCTCGAACGAAGCCACTGGCAGCAAGAGCTCAGCAAAGAGCTCGGGCTCATTCTTCGGCCAGATCCTCGTCGTCTCAGTGGTCGGAATCGTAGCCATCGTGGCGTTCAAGCGCGTCCGCAAGTCGTCGTGGGTTCCTCTGAACGAAACTGAGACCGGTCGGAATTCGCTGAACCGGGACGACTCGCTCGAGGACGGAGAAGCTCCCGGCGACGCAACTTCTCCACCACGTCGAAAGGCCGCCAGCCCAACGTCGCCTCAGTCGCCACCACGCAGCGTGCCAGCTCCCCGCTTCACCATCGGTAGCGACAGCGAGAGTGAGAATGGCGGCTCGCCCAGGACCGTCACCGAACTCTGAGTCAGACGTACAGATGGCTACAGTCATAAAAATGAAGTGTCACTAGTGGATGTTGTCCTTTCGGAGATGGCGAGAGCAGTTGAGAAAGACCAGCCCACGTGACAGCGAGATGCACGCGAAGGAGGATGATCGCGCGGCGACGAGCGCGTTCCTAGCGGCGGCACAGGCAGGGGATATCGCTGCCGCGGACGCGTATCTGATAGCAAGCGGCGACGTGAATGCGACGCTCGGTGAGCGCTGGACGGCGCTGCATTATGCTGTGGCGCGTGGCCACGTTGTCATCGTCGATCGCCTTCTGCACGAGGATGCCACGAATCTCAATGCGCTCACGATGTATGGATACAACGTAGTCCCCCATCTGTCTCAGGCTAAAGATGCAAGTCGGCGCCTGACTCTGCTTTGCATGAACTGTGTTGTGTTCAGTGTCGGCACTTCCGCGCTCGGTATGGCCATCGGATTGCACAACAACGTGATCGCGCGCATGCTGCTGGATGGCGGCGCCTCGCGTGCCACAGTCTGTACGTTCAGCGGCATGTTGCTATACATGCTGCTCCGTTCTCATTCTCCTCACACTCATGCGGTGGCTCCCTGTGATTCTAGCGCATGACCAGCTTCGTGAGGCATGGGATTCGTCCTGGATTTGGCCGGAGGTGCGGCGCCGCCTCGATCCGTCGTGGTCAATCGTCTGGTCTCACGCCACTCTCCACCGCTTTTCACGTCAAGAGCAGCAGAAGTATCACCTCATTCTGATCATGAACCACTGGTCTGGGCAGCGAGGATGGGCGGGGTGCGAGGGGCCAAACCTCAGTTCTGGCGAGAGAGTTCAACTCATGATGAGTATCCGCGTGCAGCAAATCGTGGCGCCTGATCGAGAACAGAATGACGTGGCGCCCTCCCCTCTCGCGTGGATTCTGAAGGGAGCATGGCGACGGATCGCGGGCGGCCGAATAGAGGAGGAGAGGCCCGCACAGCTAGCTAAATCCGTCGGCAACGCGAGTGTAGACGCCGCTGTACAATCGCACTGGCGGTATCTGCCACCAGTTGTGCTGCAGCACGTGCTGGAATACGCGCTGTTTCTCTGGTAGAAAGCTGTTCACTGGTGGTGCAACAAGCTGTAGGACTGTACCATACTGTAGTGCAATACAGACATGGACACATCCGGGGCAACTATGTAAACAGTCTCGGATGCGCACGAGGATGTCCCAGACGCGAGCAACCTTCGCGGCGGCGTGCCTTTGCCTTGTGGCTCGTGTCTCCGCAGGCCGCGAGACAAAACACTGCAACTTTGAGCGAGAAGTTCAAGCTTCCGCGTGGGGATTGCAGAGTTTTGGCCTACTCTGGACTCGAGTCGAGTCTCAACTTGAGACCCAAGCTCCGGCATTCACGGCGTCAAGCGCACGCTGACCAACCACTGCACCGCTGCCTCGGTGACATGGGTGAATGCACGTGTAAAGAAAATGCGTCGCACACCAATCAGACGCGTGCGTCTCTTGTCGACGACCCATCAACGCAGGAGCTCAAACGAGTCAAGAAGGCGCGGATTCCCAAACCCCCCAATGCGGACATTTCAAGCAGCGCTTTTTTCCTGGACACCTCAGCAACATGGACCCCACATGCCGGACGAGCATGTGGCATTGCGCTGTTGCACAGCAGCCCATTCCGCAACTGCGCAAAGCCCTGCTCGCCACCGGTTTCCATTTCCGTTCTCGATTTCCACTCTCCCACTGATGTGTAACTTGCAGAAATTGATCTAAGTGATGGTTGAACATGCTGTTTGACAGGTCAGCATCTGTGGAACTTTCGTTCGCGACACCTTCACGCGACCTTCGCGCGACATCTCGAATCTGCGCGTCCAGCAGGTGGAGACTGATCCAGCCAACAGGATTCGTCCAACGCACACCATTGGACAGAATCTGCGGACTCTGAACCAGCCTCTTGCACTCGCTCTCTGCTCTCTCTTTTTCCGAGCGCTCGGTCTCGTGTGAGCTTGAGACAGCAGACAGCACGCGTCCGGTTGTACTATACAGTATTGCTGCCGCTGCTGCCGTTGCCTCGCCCCAACTCCTGCGCTTGGTTTCACCTCGGGCTGGCATACTCACTCCCCCACGCCCCACGCCCAGGACCAATCCAGTCGAGACCAATCCCAATCCCAATACAGTAATCCAGTGTGAGGACCCGAGAGACCATCACTCTTCTGCGACGCGCCCAATCCAATCCAGCGTCGTCAGTCCACAGTCAGACCGGGTCCGGAGTCGTCCCGCCTGGCTCCCATCCCCCTTTTTCCTTCTGGCCGTGAGTCTCTGTCTGTGGGCTCTCGGCACAGTGGCGTCCGGAGATTCGCTACACTACCGGCCATTCGAAATTGCCGTCGTCCGGAGATTCGCCCCTGCACCTCGGAATTACCGCACAGCGTGTGTTGCGTGCGTACGTGTGTGCCCCGCATTCCTGCCCTCGTCAGTGTGTGAATAGCAGTCGCGTCTCGGCGCGTCGTCGTGATCCAGAGCAGCGGTCCAGAAGCAGTTTAGGCCTCGGTTAGACGCACGATCCGAAAATGAAGTTTGGCAAGGTGCTGCAGCAGTCGCAGACCGTGTCGTCGGCGACCTGGGAGAACTTCTGGGTCGACTACAAGCTGCTCAAGCGCATCATCAAGGACTGCGCGCAGATCAAGAAGGAGGAGAAGCTCGAGGGCACGACGCTCATCAAGACCAAGATCAAGCCCCACGCCAAGGAGGACAACGACAGCATCCGTACGTGGCGGTCTATCCTGCGAGCGAAAGTGGGAAGAAACAACGTATCGTACAAGAGCTGACGGCGTTTTTGTATGTGCGGTCTAACCAGGCACGTCGCCCGATGAGATGAACTTCTTCCGCACGCTGCGGTCCGAGATCAAGAAGATCGGCGACTTCTTCCTCAAGGAGCAGGCCGCGTACATCAGCCGCGTGCAGGCCATCGAGGAGCAGTACATGCAGCTGCAGGTGCGCTTGTTTTTTTCAGTCGAAAACGCGTTTTTCATGGGAAGGCATGTTTATGCTCATTTAATCGTTTGTTTAACAGTCGGATCCGCAGCCCGACACGAAGACGGCGCTGATGAAGAGCTGTGTGTCTCTCTACAAGGAGCTGCTGCTGCTGGAGAACTTCGCGGTGATGAACTTCTGCGGCATCTCCAAGATCCTCAAGAAGCACGACAAGTGGACGGGCTACGCCACGCGCAACAAGTTCATGCGCACGATCCTCATGAAGCAGCCCTTCGCCACGTACCTGCCGCTGCTGCAGATGATCGACCGCCTCGAGCACATCTTCATGGAGGCCACGGGCTGCAGCATCGACCAGCACGACACATCGCGGCGCCGCGGCGACAACAGCAGCAGCAGCAACGGAAACCACGGCTCGGGCTCAGCCACGTCGTCGCCACAGCGCACATCGCCGGAAAACTCGGCGGCCGCGCCGTCGCCGAACAGACCGTCGCGACCGGGTGAAACTGGGAGTGGTGGCGATGGGTCTAGAGCAGCGGGAGTGGGCGCCGGCGATGTCGGCTACGATTCGCCAGTGACGTTGGGACGAGTGCACGCGTTGCGAGATGACGCGCGTCATTTCAGGCAAACGGAGGGCGTGGATGAGAGCTACGACGGTGACGATAGCGGCGACAGTGCGGACGACGCGACGCTGCAAGGCGGCAGCTCGCCACAGCTGGAGCCTGTGGATACGATGATGAAGGCCGATGAAAAGACCGTGTCGCCAACGAACGTGTCGACCTCCAAGTCTGCAGTGCCTACGCTTCGAAAGGGATACAACTCCGACAGCGATGCCGCCGCCATTGCGATGCTGTCGATGAAGGAGGCGATCGCCAGCAACGCCGTAGCTGGCAGTTCGACAGGCATGCGAAGCGGCAGCGACAGTGAGGGCGGCGCCCGCTACAAGCGCAAGGCGTGCTCGCCACTGACGCCCGCGATGGCGTCGAACGGCAAGCGCAAGATGAGCTTTGCGACCATTTTGAACTGAGTCGGTCGTGAAGCCAACTGTGCACTTGTGGGAACCATACTCGCGCTGTAGCTAGTAGATGGGCGAGAAGAAGGGATGCACCAGCCAGGATAGATGATTATGCCAACCAACACGAGGAGCTCCGATCTCCCACAAACCAGTCTCGTGACTTGTGTCAAGGATTGCGTTCAGTGCTCGTCAGGGAACGACTCCAATCGTCTGAAACATGAGTCAGATCTGTCCACGTGGACACCAGGAAAGTGCAGGAGATGAGCTTGCCTGAGGATTTGACTTGTCTTTCTTTCTAACGTTAGCGCGCATCGGCGTCTGGAGCCTGGCCTAGCGAAACGTACAGCGTGTTACGCCGTGCGTACTGTAATCACTGCCGGTGGACCACCAGAATCCTACGTCTCTCAATAGAAGCGTCCGATCAAGAAGAACACGATCGCGCACACGAGCAAATGCACCAGCGTGAAGCTCTACATCCAACGTGAAAAACACAGCGATCACCAGACTCAGCATTCCCACCAAAATAACAACCTCAGTCAGCGATATGCCGTTGCACGTACCGTTGCGTCTCGAGCCGCCACTGCGCGGTCGGTGGCAGCACCGTGGGCGGCGTCCTGGGCCGCGCCTGCCGCAGCTACGCCTTTCCGCTGGCGAAGCGTCGGCGCCTCGACACGAGCATCCTGCGAGTCCTTCAGGTCCTGTCGCACACGCTGCAACTCGGAGATCATTTCTTGGCGCTGCGCCGTCAACTGGACAGTGTACGACACAAGCTGGCAACATACCACAACACTATCGTCAGCCATCGACTCACCAGCACCACTCCATGCGCCTCTCGCTCTCGAGTCCCCACCTCGTCGTACTTGCGCTTCAAGTCTGCAACATCCGACACCGACGGGCTCTGCATCATAACACAAAACCGTGAGTTTCCAAAGTGTGGAAAAATCCCAGACGTCCGTGTGCTTGACTGTACCTGGGCTGCAGGAGCTGCGGTAGCGGCCACGCCAGTCGGTGGCGACGACAGGAGCGCCTGCGTGAGTCCTTCGTGAGACGACAGGTCCACGGCCGACTCCATCTCTCGCGTCGTCGCGTTGGTCTGTCCGTTGGCCGACGACGGCGCCGACACGAGCGTCGCGTCAGTGTCGTCTCCCGTGGCCGCGTCCTCGGCAAAGCGGCAGCGCAGCTTCTTGTTGGCGAGGCTCTTCTTGTCGGCCTTGGCCCACATATTCGTGAGGTCGTCCGCCAACTCCTTGGCGGACTTGGCCTTGACCAGCTCGTAGAAGCTGTCGTCCACGTAGCTGCTTTGGACGAGGAACTTGTCGTTCGAGAGCTGGCGCTCAGCGGGGTCCAGACGCAGCAGCTCGTCGCAGTCCTTCTGCTGCAGAATGACCATGACGGACGCCACCATGTTGGGCCCGAGCAAGCCCTGGTTCGGACGCACGAGGTAGCGCATGGGGCGCGTGGTCTTGACCTTAAACGCGATCTTGCGCGAGTCCGAGATGTTGCGGATCCGCAGCTCGGCCTGTGGCGACGCGCCAGGGCGCAGCGTGAACGTGAGCGACTCCACGGGCTCCAGCACGACGCTGGACGTCGGTGCGTCTCCTCCGTTATCCACCATACTGTCTGCGTGTGTATGTGTGTTGAATAGAATGCCGGGCGATGGACTACAAGGAATTGATGGAAATATGCAACCGTTAGAACGCGACACATGCAGTGATATTGGGGGATGTAGGCCACGGGAGCGCGCCGTACCGACGGGAGAAGGTAGATGAGAGTGCACGCTATCCACGAAGAGAGTCGGTGGTTGTCGTGGATGCACGTAGGGCGCTGGAGATGGCGTCGCGTGGAGATGATCGCGAGGCGGTCCTTTCACGGGCTTCTCCACGATGTGCTGCTTTCTCAGCGGCGGCGACGAGAGAAGAACCCGGCCACCTACAACCGTATTTTAGTTTACTGAATTGGCTACATATGTAATTAGTTCACTTCAACCTAACGCTCTTTGTCATAACCGAGGGGGGGGGG
>JAADXN010001002.1:0-12217 GCA_023337875.1 Pythium apleroticum | reverse complement strand
TCCGGCAGCTTCTCGCGCTTGTTGAGCGGGTCGATCTGCGCCACGTAGTGGCCGTACTGCTTGAACGTGCGGATCAGGATCAGCACGCGCCGCGTCTCCTCCTGCGACTTGCGGATCTCGTCGCTGAGCTTCTGGATCGGCTGTGCGTGCGGCTGTGAGCCACTGGTGGCGACGCTGGACGTGCCTCGTACGGGCAGATTCCCAGGCTCCGGCGGCTGCGGATGGCCGCCGCCGGAGGACTTAGTGGTCAGCCCACGCGCCGTACGCAGGGACGCGGACGGCTTCGGTGGGATGCGGAGATGCTCATATGTCTGAGGCGCCGCTGGCGAGCGGTGTGAGAGCGCTCTGGCCAGCGCCAGACGCGCCGCCATGGCCGCTTGAGAGGCGCGCACCATGATTCCGGAGCTGGGATCTTCACCCGGACTTCAATGGGCCAGACACTGACCCACCCTTTTTTTATACATTTCTAGAAAACGTAGCATTCATTGTCTTTGCAACCCACCCAGTTATGGATTCGAGCCCGAAACGACGCGGGATGTCCAGCAGGATGGAGTCCCATCGACCCGCCGGCTTCAGCAGCTTCGCGAATCGCCATGACGACGGAGACGGCGAGCAGCACGTTCTCCGTGGCGCTGCAGACCATCGCATGGGCCAGCCGACACGGCGAGCCGGCCGAAGATGACACGCAGCGCGCGCTGTGGGCGCACGTGCAGGTGGAGCACGTGAACGGCCAGGCCGTGGACGGCGTGTGGTTCGGCCCCGACGACGAGAACGTGATGAGCAAGAGCGTGGAGATGGCAGCTCTCGCGGAGGCCACAGCGA
Organism: Pythium apleroticum; assembly: GCA_023337875.1. Classification (NCBI taxonomy): domain Eukaryota; phylum Oomycota; class Peronosporomycetes; order Pythiales; family Pythiaceae; genus Pythium; species Pythium apleroticum. The sequence continues at coordinate 11,395 of JAADXN010001002.1, read as the reverse complement.
GCTGTCTGTTAGACTACACACAGAGCTCGCGGCCTGTGGCGTTGACTAAGGACTCGCTCGTGGCGCTGCTCAACGCGCAGCTCAGGGTGTCGCTCTTCAGTGGAGAGACGCGGTCGCGTACGAGCGACGAGCCGTGGGGCGAGGCACGCGTGGCGTTCATGCCTGCGGTCATCGTGGAGCGACTGCAAACGAGCGTGCGAATCAAAAATGCGACCACGGACGACGTGATCTGCGTGGATCTCAGCATCCAGTGCGACGCCGACCTGGCGGACTTCGCCTTAGGAGCGCGCGTGCTGCGAGTTCACTCGATTGAGATCACGAATCCACCAAAGGAGTGGACGATTGCTAGTGCGAGTGATGATGAAGCCGTGCAAATGTGTGCTGCTGCCGACCGAAACACCGCCTCGTACGAGATGGAGCTGCAGCTGCCAGAGTTTGGTGGCGACGGTCACGATGCGAGCCACGAGCTCTTCAAGTTTGCGGGAGGAAAGCTCAAATACGAGCCAAATCCCATTCACGCAAGCAGCGATGGCGATGAAGATGCTGCTGCCGGTGGACTCTCAGGCACATGGTCGATCACGTTTCCGGCTGCGGTCATCAACAAGCTGTATCTCAAGGTGAGTGCCTTCCTGTTGCCAGCACTCTCCTGGATTGAGCGGACTTGCTAACACGACACCGTGATTTTGTGACGTAGCCTTCCATTCGTCGGCTTGTAGACTTTCTGCAGGTGGAGAAGCGAGTCAGTGCCCTCGTCCGACGCTCGGGCGTCGAGGCAGCTGCCCGTGTGACGGCGAGTCTCACGCTGAACCTCAGTGGGGTCACAGCGCCTGGCCACACACGCACACAGGCTCGAGCGCCATTCAAACAGATTCTGCCATTGCCGAAAGAGGCGCTGGAGCAAGAGCTCGCCGGTGCAGCTTCAAACGATGAGAAGAAGCGCCTGCAAGCGCTCATCGGTGACTACGAGGCGTCATTTGTGCAGGCAGCGGCGACTCTGAGTGGCTCGATACGTGCCGCGAAGACGCGCTTAGAATGCGCGATCGAGGTGCTGGGTAATGGACCGCTGGTACCGGAGCCACCATCCACACCAGTCGCGACGAAAGCTATCGAGGATCTTGTCACACCACGCGATTTGACCGACGAATATGATCAGCGCAAGGACGTCGTGACCGATCTGCGCACGGAAATTCGGCGCGCAGTGCTGGTTGTTCTACACGAGTACGACGACAGTGAGTCCACATCGACTCGAGAAGAGAAGCGTCAACGTATCGTGTTCAAACTAAACTCGCAGGGCGCGTATCACGAGTTCAAAGAGAAGCTCAAGAAGCGCGTCGTGCCGCTGATCCGCGACCAGTTCGTCGATGACATGAACGGCACTGATGCGCTCGAGGCTCCAGAAACTGATGACGCCCACGGAGAAGAGGCCTTCGCCCATCAGCAGCAGTCTACACCCCCTCCATCACGCGCAAACTCGAAAAAGAAGGCGTACTTTGCCAAGTTATACGCGACATTGATGGAGGAAGTCCAGCGTGTGCTACACGACACGTTCTACGCGTCGCCAACGTCGTCGCTCGAGGCTACCCACAAGAACGTCCAGCCACGAGATGACACCGCAGTCACGAAAGTGCTGACGATGCTCCGGCTGAAGGCATTAGAGAACGAAGTCAACGGCGACGCAGACAAAAGCGAAGCGTTCCACCGCGATTGCATTGCGTTCGCGGAAGCCCGTGCTCTAGAGCTGCCTCAGGCACCCCTGCGTCCGTCGCTCGGCACTGTCTGGCTGGACTACGCGAAATTCTGTATCGGGCAGGGCGAGCTCGACAAGGCGGGTGGGGCGCTGCGCCAGTGTCTATCATTGGAGCCGCATTCCGTAGAAGCGCTTGTAGCACACGGCGGATTACTCTGTGAGCTGCAAGATTTCACAAGCGCTGACGTGGTGGTGAAGAACGCGGTTCAAGATGCGTTGGATCAACTAGCCAAGCCTGGTGAAAGCGAAGCCACGGCTCTTCACCAACTTGTCACGGCGCACGGTCTTCTGGGACTGTTGTATTCTCTGTCGGGACAGGATGGCACAGGAAATCTCGTGTTGTTTGAGTTGCTGAAGGCACAGCGGCTGCTGCATCGACTATCCCAACTGGAATCCCTTGGCGACAGGAACTCGAGCGAGGACACAGTGCCCAGCCTTAGCACAGTGTGGATCCACCTCGCTGGCACGCTCCACACGCTGCGACTGCGTACTGTCACCCTAGCAGCCCTTCAGCTCGCAGACAAGTACCACTGCTCACGGGACGTGCTCACGCGAGAAGCGCGAGTGATGAAGCGCGTGATTCTCGCAGAAGTGCTGTCTCTGCGTGGAGAAGGAGATCGTGCAACGGAGCTGCTTCTGGACGCTCTGGAGATCGACCGCAGCCACCCTTTCGCGTGGTTCGTGCTGGGGAAGACGTATCTTCAGCTGGAGAGCCAGACACAAGCTGCCATCGACTGCTTGCAGCGCAGCCTCGAGACAAAACACCGCATCCGCGTGGACCAACGGCTTGCTCTGTATGTACATCTGGGCCTCGTGCTGCTTCAGTCATCCCAGTTCGCACTGGCAAAAGCCACGTTCCTTGGCGCCTGTGAGGAGTTCCCCATCGCATCCACTTGGCTTGGTGTCGGCATCGCCAGTCTGCGTCTGGAAGACTGGAGCGCGGCACAGATCGCTCTCGCTGAAGCCAATCGCTTGGACGCGACCAATCCAGAGGTCTGGGGCTACATGGCGCTACTTGCTCTCGGTGCGTCGCCTCGTGTGACTCCGCAGCTGGAGCAACGTGCAAAGCACTGTGCGAGCCAGGCGCTGCGCTTGCAGCTCACGAATCCGGTTCTCCTGAGAGAGCTGAGCAGTGGCTTCGTTGCCATTGACCGACTCGAAGACGCCGAGCGGCTGCTGCGACGCTCGCTGGTGTTTCAAGATTCGTCCCTCACGCGGAAGACTTTGGCGGACATCCTCGCCGCCCAGAACTGTGCCGAGGACGCGCTGGCCCAGTATAAGCAGTCGCTGGACAACTGTCGGGACCTGAGCCAACGTACTGAGCTCTTGGAAAAATGTGCGGAGCTGCTTGTGACCCTAGGCCGGCCGGAGGAGGCAGCCGAGTGCCGCTTGATGGCGAGTCAATTGCCAGCGGCTTCCATCAAAGACTCGGACGAGCACACCGCAGACATCCGTGGACCCGAAGTCGTGGAGAACAACGAGGCGCACGAGCTGTAGAATAGGACCGTCTTCCAGGTGCGCGCAAGGCGCCCGAAACCACAAGATTTAATGAGACCCCCACTTCGTTCACGTTTGGTCGATTGTACTGCATTGACACCAGCGTCTGGAGCTTCTAGGGCTTCTAGTCTAGGGCTTCTAGGGTTTGTAGGGCTTCTGGGGTTTGTAGGGTTTGTAGGGTTTGTAGGGTTTATGGGGCATACCAGGGTACAATAGGGCTGATTCGGGTTGAAGTTTAGGTTTAGGGTTTATTCAATACCCGGGATGGAACTGGGCAATTGAGACGACTGCACTGTGCAGTGTAGTGAGACGCGCGAGGCTTTCTCCCCACCCCATGCAGCTGAAGACGCAATCGGAGTCGACCTGCGCTTGGTCTAAAGCTGCGCAGGATGACACCGAACCTGTGTGGGTAGCTGGTCCCCAGACAATGCTACTTGGCGAGGCAATCCACACCTCACACGGTCAGCAATCACTAAATCATACGCCTGCGTCACAACCCGTAGTTGAGTGCGAAGAGGACACTGTACCATTGACTAGCCGCTTCGTCCCATCGCGCACGATTGAAAGGGGAGAGATGTGAGGATGCTCTTGTATTGATTGCTACAACTATTAAAATAGTAGAAATGTGATGGAGCCTCCTTCTACGAGGATTCTGTTGCCGATTTGTCCAGGATGCTCGTGAGATACCTGATCATGTTTGCGAGGCCGAGCAGCAGCCCTTCGTCCGGCGAGTCCAGCGAATCGCTCATCTGGCAGTGCGCGAAGTCAATCAGATGGACGTCTTCCCGCTGCGACGCATTCCGCAGGTCACCCTCGTTGATCAGCAGCAGCGACGAGCCCCAGAACCGCACGCCAGTGGTTATCGTGACGAGGCTCTGCAGACCCACCAGTTTATCTCGCAGCGACAGCAGTGAGCCACGGTGGAGACCTGTACCGTTGGAAAGATACTTCGAGTAAATGGCGTTAGATGTGTCTACATTGTTTAGGCAGACACCACAACCAATCCACTTACAGTTCGCAGCGCGGGCTCAATGTCGTCGGCTTTGAGTTGTCGGCCCCAGTGTTTGTCCCACAGCGTATACCGCTGCTCCACTTCGTCGTAAATCTGCATTCCGCAGATGCGAAGTCCTAGTAGGAGCGACGTCGTGGCTGCGCACTTGAGACTGTGGCTTCTGACTTTGGCCGGTGGTGCGTCCTCCCCATGCTGGCGCGTCCCCATCTTTATATCCAACACACACGGGCGCGAATATTTGAGCGTGAGATCCCCCAAAACAAGGTATTCTCGCGACAGCGCACCGCGCTGCGACTGCAGTGGCGTGCTCTTTCCATTACGGCATTGCGTCGCCTTTGACCTCTCCTTCTTCCACAGTTTCGTGCTGTAGCTCGCCGTAGACCCTGCCGTCATCGGTGCTGACTCGCCGAGGCGATGGCTGTCTCGTAACCGCCGCTTCTTTCTGCTCTCGCTCGTCGTGGGTGTCGCCGGAGCTGCAGGTGTCGCGATGCTTCTAGGGGACTGTAGTTGCAAGCTGCTGAGGATCTGTCCGTCGACCACTGCCGTCGCAGCTGAAGTCTCTCTGGCCTTGGCCTCGTCGTGCACCGATGATCGATCGTCACCAGATGCCTCAGAAGACCCGCCATCCTGATCGCTGCAATCGCAATCGTCGCCTCCTTGCGTAGAGCATTCTGACGTTGAATTTGAACTGGATACGGCTTCCGCCGGTGTCAGCGGATGCAAATCGACGGTGATAACACCAACGAAAGGCGGCACGAACGCCTTGAGCTGCGGGTACTTGGAATCGAGTGACTGATAGAACTGCAGCTCCAGAGGGATCACGGGCTTGCAGACCTCGCCCAGCGCACTTCGCAGGAATGGGTTGTGGCCACCCGCCTGGTGGTTGAACAGATAGAACGCCGTGCCGATGTTGGACCTCGCGACGACCTGGTTCTGCATGCACGCGTCGTCGCTGCCCGAGGCCTTCTCGCTTTCCAGCGGCATTTGCTCCATGCTCTGCTCCGCCGACTCTGCTTCGCGATTGTGCCAGTGTTGCAGAGCTCGCGTGTGTGATCAATTGGATCGAATACCTCGCCAACGGCCGTCCATCGGCGTTACGGACCCGCCTTGCGGACCCAAACCCGACGATCTAAGAAAAGATTTCAGGCAGAAATCCTGGTCAAGCAAGCGAATGCCACAGGCAGCACCAGCGGGGTGCGCAGGGCCTGAAGTTGAAGAGCCACAAGCACACGAGGACACGTGAGGGCCATTGGCGTGTCGCGGCTAGCTTGACGCCGCCACCAGCCAACGTCCTTGCATCACGAGTCGTGATGCTCGACGCCTAGTGACCAACAGAGTCACTATCGTGGAGTAGTTGAAGTGGAGTTCCCAGGCACCTCATATCAGTGCCATGGCACAAAGACCCGGGTCGTGGCCACCATAAACGGGTCAAAACGTCGGCTCAACCCACCCGTTTTGCTGGTCTGGCTCGGATTTTGGGCGTTTCCTGTAGGCACGTGGCGACCCCATAACAGCGCCAACTGAACTGCCGAGTGAGCGGCGCTACCACGACGCCGTAGAGGCAGAGAGACCCGCAGGGACACGCACGCCGAGCGACCATGAACCTCTTCCGACTGGTGGGCGATATGTCCCACTTGGCCAGCTTCCTGGTGCTGCTGCTCAAGCTGCTGGCCTCGCGCTCCGCCGCCGGTACGTCCGTCGTCGCGGAGCTCCATGCAGAATAAGATCCCTACTCACGCTGCATGTGTACTTCGCGATGCAGGCATCTCACTCAAGTCGCAGGAGCTGTTCTTCTTCGTGTTCGTGACGCGCTACTTGGACCTGTTCACGCACTACGTGAGTCTGTACAACTCGACCATGAAGCTGCTCTTCCTCGGCTTCTCGGGCGCGATCGTGTACGTCATGCGCTACCGCGAGCCGTTCCGCAGCACTTACGATCGCTCGCACGATACGTTCCTGCACATCAAGTTTGCCGTGTTGCCGTGTGCGCTGCTCGCGCTCATCTTCAACGAGTCGTTTGAGGTCATGGAGATCCTCTGGACTTTCTCGATCTACCTCGAGGCCGTGGCGATCATCCCGCAGCTCATCCTGCTGCAGCGCCACGGCGAAGTGGAGAACCTCACGAGCAACTACGTGGTGCTGCTGGGAGCGTACCGCGGCTGTTACATCCTCAACTGGGTCTACCGCGCGGCCACGGAGAAGTCGTACCACTTCATCTGGCTCATGTTCATCGCCGGAATGGTGCAGACAGCACTCTACGTCGACTTCTTCTACTACTACGCGATGAGGTGCGTCCACGGCAATTGTGTTGATGGTTTAGCGGGTCTGGAGGCTCACTATTCTATGAAAATTGCAGCAAATACCACGGCAAGAAGATGACACTGCCGGCGTAAGCTCACGCTCGGCGAACGACTGCTTCGTGCACGTCGACGAAAGCACAGCGAATGCAAAGGAAGGTGAGGCTACAGGTTCACAGACAATAAAGAAACACGACCGCCTCAGGGAAGAGAGAAACTTGGAGATTCAACAGCGAAAGACTTAGAATACAAGAGCAAAGCACCACTAGCCACGTGAATCTCGATATGGATTTCGTTGTGTTCGCCTCACTTACTGCTCCAAGAAACTGAAGTCGCAGTGCTTGTTGATGTGGTCGGCCGCCATCTCTAGCCGCGTAGTGTCTTCGAGACGCAGTTTGGCTGTGAAGCTGGCGATGCGCGCAGTCAGCGTGTAGCTGTCGGCCTTGCTCGGCGGCACGTAGATGCACGGAATGTTGTCGGCGTCCAGGCGACGAGCGAGCTCCTCGCTTGGCGGATCCCAGCCAGTGAGGATGAGTCCGGGCATGAGGTTCTTGCCCTTCGGCATCGACGCCTCCTGGTTGCCGATGATCGCATCGATGACGTCCTGACGACCGCTGTGCTGCTCACCGCACAAGATCTCACGATATCAGTTGCCGCACTCATCGAATCTGAAAAACAAACGCACGGCGACGAACCGTGATGACGAGTTGGTTCGGAATCGGCTTGAACAGATTCTTGGCGTTGACAGGCGCGAGCGCGAGCCGCGTGCTGGTGAAGTAGCGGAGCTCGGCGTCCTTGCCCGAGATCATGTCCGACTTGAGCAGCTTGCTGAAGTCGGCCATGGTCGGACACGACAGGTCCTTGAGCTCCGGGATGCAGCCGACCAACGGGATATCCCAGCGCTTAAGTGCACGCGCGAAATAGTCCTGCAAATCCACAGAACACAGCGTCGTTAGGGGAGTTGATTTCGACACCAGGCAGCTTGTTCAGTTGTGGTCGTGTACCTGGATCATGTCCATCTTGTCCGGATTCACTTTGTTCAGGATCACACCGCGTAACCGCACGTTGTGGCGCACGAGGAGCTCGCGGTTCATGGCAAGTTGGTCGAAAGAAGACCCAAGGCCGCCCAGCGCGATGCACACGACGTCCATGTTGAGTTGCGCTGCAGTCAATCACACACAACGCCAGTCAGATTGGCGATTCACCCATCAAGCCCACGCCGCGTTCTCCGAACGTACAGGCGACCTGAGCGTTGTTGAGCTCGCAGATGGAGCCAACGCCCGTGTGTCCCGTGCCCTCGCAGACCAGAAAGTCGCTGTCGCGGTATAGGCTCTCGTGTGCGGCCTGGATCTTGGCTGCGAGCTCTGCCTCCGTGACCTTGCCGTCGATGAAGTCGCGCGTGAAGCCGTCGGGGAAGATCACAGGCGACATATCTTTATAGTCGTGCACGAGTCCAAAATGCTCGCGGAAGAGATACGCATCCTACTCGCACGCAAAGGCGTCAGTCACCTGAGACCCTACATACGCCAAGGGATGGCGACTCACCTTGTCGACGCGCAGACCGCCGCCCACAGGCACGTGCTGCTGGCCCACGGGCTTGCAGTACGCGACCTTCTTGTCGGAGCCGCGGAACTTGGCCTGCAGATGCTTGACGATGCCCAGACTCACGGTGGTCTTGCCCACGTGCTGGCCCGTCGACAGCACCAGCAGATGCCGCATGTTGTCGTCGTGTGCAGTACGCGGAGCGTGCGGTCTGCGGAGCTGCTCACAGTGCCGGATCTTCAAAGTGGCTTCTGCGTGAGCTGTGTAATTATGCATTATCTGAGGTCTTCGTAAACAAGGCGATGCAGATACACGGGGGATCAGGGGCTGCTAATCGGATGGGTGAATATATCTGAGTCTGAGAATTCCGCGCCAAAAGTTGCTGCTGGGGGAAATGGAAATGAACGGAATGCCGCGGAACACCACCGAGCGACGACGAGAAGACCAAGCTGCAGACGGCGGAGCTTATGGAGACAGCGACTTTGACGAACAGTGCTCGCAGCTGATGCCCACGCAAGTGGCGCTACGCCAATCGCAGTCGCAGTCGCACCCCACGGGCGCGTCACCAACGGAAGTGGAGACGGTGCGCTGCATGATCTGCTCGCTGAACCTCACGAGCAAGTCCATCATGGAGCGAGAGCTGCATCTCAACGCGTGTCTGGACGCCACGAGCCTTGAGGCCCAGTACGACTGCCCCACATGTGGCAAGGGGCTGACGGACTACAACGAGCAGCGGCGCATGGCCCACGTGAACCTGTGTCTGGACCGCCTGTCGCGAATCGCCACTCAACTTCCAGTGGTGACGGCTGCACCAGTTACATTCGACCAGAGCCGCGGCGATACCGTCGCACTGGATATTGACGGCGATGGGCCGTCACCTGCAGCCGCTGTGGAGGAAGACGAAGCTGACCAGTACGACTGCCGCATCTGCGGGCAGCGACTCTCGCTGGCAGGAATCGAAGCGCGCAGCCGCCACGTGAAGCAGTGCGGACAGCGCTTCGGACTGCGCGCGACGGACATGGTGGCCATGGACTCCCGTGATTCAGCTGTTAACGCAGTCGCGGAGACCGAATCGAAGGGAGACGAGCACGCCAAGCCCAGTCAGTCGGTGGAGAACGCCAGCAGCGACGCAGACACCACTCCTCCAGAAACGCAGCGCAACGCGTTCTCCGTCATGATGGCGTCATCCACGTCGAAGATCACGGAGCTAGGCGGCCGCGTGGCCACGACTGCCTCGGCCGTCGTGAGCAACGCCTTCGACGTGCTCATGAAGAGCTCCAGAACCGAGGCGGTCGCCCAAGCCACGTCGTCCACCTCTGCCCGCGCCTTCTGGCACACTGCAGGACCTTCCAACGCCAACGCCAACGGCAAAAGCGCCAAGCGGATGCGCTTTTCGAACGCCTCGTCGTCCTCCGCGCCAACGCGGCGCTTCGGCTGCCCGGACTTCAAGCGCATCATTGGCACCCAACCGCCGTTCATCGTCGACGGCTTCAAGTACGCAAGCAAGTCGCTCTCGAGCATCTACTTCCTCACGCACTTCCACTCGGACCACTACGTTGGGCTGCAACGCAGCTTCGACTGCGGCATCATCTACTGCAACCAAGTCACCGCAGCGCTGGTTGTCCAGGAGCTGGGTATCGACAGCAAGTTCGTGTATCCTGTTCCCATGAACACGCTCGTGGATATCCGAGGCGTGCAAGTGACTTTTATGGATGCGAACCACTGTCCTGGTGCGGCCATCATCCTCTTCAAGCTGCGATCCGGAGTGACGTACCTACACACGGGCGACTTCCGTTTCCACCCCAAGATGTGGGGGTACGCACCACTGAAGTCGTTCATTCCAGCGCCTGACGCAACCGACAAGAACCCTGCGACTCGCATGGACGGTGTGTACCTGGACACGACGTACGCCGACCCGAAATACACGTTCCCGACACAAGAGGCGTCAGTTGCGCACGCGCTGACGCTCGTGGAGAAGCACATGAGCGCAGGCGAGAAGGTGCTCTTCCTGTTTGGCTCGTACTCGATCGGCAAGGAGCGCTTGTTCATGGAAGTCGCCGAACGCTACCAGCGAAAGGTGTGCGTGTCGAAGGCCAAGCTCAAGATGATCAAGACGTACGCGTGGCCTGACGCCAAGATGAGGCTGCTGACGACGGAGCCGGCGGCGACCAAGTGAGTTAGTGGATGGACCATCACACGGTGCCTGACTGTTGGTCTCACATTATGTCGACGTTTTGCTTGGTAGCCTCCACGTCGTGCCCATGCAGGAACTGCGTCTTGACCACCTCATCGCTCTACAGCAGAAGCACCGCTTGCGGTTCCACCAGATCGTGGCGTTCCGGCCGACGGGGTGGACATTCAGCCGAAGCAACTCGTCCATGTCCACGTGCCACAGCGACCCGAGCGGGAGTGTGCGGCTCTACGGCATTCCGTACAGTGAGCACTCGAGCTTCGCGGAGCTCTGTGAGTTTGTGCGTGTGTTGAACCCGCAGGTGATCATCCCGACGGTCAACTGCCACACGGAGCGCAACGTCAAGAAGCAGGTCGACGCGCTGCGCCAGTCGGCGTTTCACAGCATTAACGCCATGTTCCAACCGATCTAACAACAGACCCACGCTCGCGAAGCGTCGGCGCCTGTTTAGATTCCAGTGGCCTTTCACCTCACACAGTCCTAACGCAAAGACGCCCCGCAATGTCATCGGCTTCAAGATCTCGTGGTGGTGGCCACGACGCCAGTGGTAACGATGCCCAGGTCCTCACGCTTGACTCGGGGGCAGGCGACCGCGACCCACGCCCCAAGACTCCACGCCGACCTGGCACGTCGTCAGGGCGGTCGAAGCAAGCCAAGGCCACCGAATTCCGCAAGTTTCTAGAGAATGAGGAGCTGCCGCTCACGATCGAGCCCTCGCGACCGGGGCTCACGCACAGCGGCCGCCACGTCGTGTGGACGGCGAACCTGGACCAACTCGACGTCTCGCACTTTCTGCCGCTCTGCATCGGCGGCATCCAGGAGGCGCTGGAGCCGTACCCGACGTTCGCCTTTGATGCAGCGACGCAGCTGATGGAGAGCGCGACCCACGACACGCGCGTGCTCAAGTGCCTCACGCAGGTCGTCGCCCAGATCAAAAGCGCGCTGGGCACGCGAGAGAAAGAGGTGGTGCACCGCGCCCTGCTGCTGCTGCAGCAGCTCACAGTGTGCGACGGCGTGGGCGAAGCTCTGGCCGACCACTACCGCGCGATTTTGCCGCTGTGCAACATCCTTCAGGACAAGCACCTGGGCACAGGCGACGACCTCACGCG
>JAADXN010001001.1:0-12264 GCA_023337875.1 Pythium apleroticum | reverse complement strand
GCGGCGACAACGGCAACAAGGGCGGCAACGGTGGTGGCGCGGCCCAGCCAACGACGCAGCCAACGCCAAAGTCACCATCGAACGGCGGTGGCAACGGCGGCAGCAAGGGCGGCGACAACGGCAACAAGGGCGGCAACGGTGGTGGCGCGGCCCAGCCAACGACGCAGCCAACGCCAAAGTCACCATCGAACGGCGGTGGCAACAATGGCGGTAGCGGTGCTACGACGGCGCCAACCCAGGGCGGCGACTATGGCAACAAGGGCGGCAATGGCGCCACCACGGCTCCTACCAAGGGCAACGACGGTGGCAACAAGGGCGGCAGCGGTGCTACAACGGCGCCAACCAAGGGCAACGACGGTGGCAACAAGGGCGGCAGCGGTGCTACGACGGCTCCTACCAAGGGCAACGACGGTGGCAACAAGGGCGGTAACGGTGCGCCTTCGACCTCGAGACCGGCCGACAAGAACGGTGGTGGTAGTTACACCAGTCCATCAACCACTCAGCCGCCTGCTACGGGGAGCACGAACAACAAGACTCCGTACGGCCAAACTCCTGCAAAGACCACGGGAGGCAGCTACGGCACAACGCAGGCACCACCTGCACCAGCCACCGGTAAAGGAGGGAATGCTGCGACCGCACCTGCCCCACCTGCGACTCAAAAAACCCCAGCGAAGCAGGCCTACCGCAAGTAAACTCGGAATGTGGCGCGACCTGTGTGAGTGCTCGACGACTGGAGTCGAGTTAACCTCCACGCACCCAGGGTCTCGCGACGAGTTCTCAGTTCACTCTCCCAACGATTAGAGATGCAAATACTGCGACACTAGCATACATAACATAGAACATGAAATCCTCGTCTTCATTGACTATTGCTTCTGATCTTCCCTGGCTCAGGAGGCTAGTGGGGGAGCCTCTTGTCTGTCGGCAGCAACTTCAGCGCAGCATTTTGCCCTTGCATAGGGCCGAGTGGATCTTCTCCATTCCAAGTGTAGCCATTTCAGTTCAGATGGCGCGAAGCCACTTGGAGTCGCACACCATTTGCGCGCCAGCAGCGGTGTTTCTAACAGTACTGACACATTTTCAACATGTTTTAAACACCTTATCCAGCCAAAGAGTGATGGTCATCATTTTGGTTCACCATGTGAAGTTGTTCGGCCGACGTCAGTGCTGTTCTTGCGCGGTGCGTGGCTCGCGAGTCCGCCGCCAAGAAAATCCACCAACAAAACAAACCACCAACAAACCGTCGCACAAAACGCCGACAACTTCAACTCACTCGTTGACTATGGCGCGACCGACGCGGCGAGGCGCCGTCGCGGCGGCGCCCGCGAAGGTGAAGCGCGAAGAGAGCGACGACGACGACGTGGATGACGGACGGGAAGACGAGGCGCTGTGCGTGGTGTGTGCCGCCGCGAATGCGCGCGTGACTGTGGCGTGTGCGGCGTGCGCCAAGACGTACCATTTGGCGTGCCACTCACCGCCATTGCGTCGCCGTCCGGCGTCGGAATCGACATGGGAATGCGCGCAGTGCGAAGCTAGCAACAGTGAAAGCAAGGCGGAGACCACCGTCAAGGGAAAGGCTGCGCGTGGAGGCAAGGCCAAGGCAGAAGCTGTGAAGAAGGCGAAGGAGATGGTGAAGGAGGAGACTGTTGAAGAAGCCGCGGTGAAGACCGAGAATGGGGTGATGGCGGCGAGGAAGCGTCGACGCGGGATTGCGGAGGAAGCGGGAGCGATTATGAAGGCAGAGGAAGTTGCTGTGGATACCGTTGATACGAGTGGCCGCCAGACGAAAGCGAGACGCGGAGCGAAGATTGCGGCTGTGAAGAAGGAGAAGCCCGTGGAAGGTACAGTCGATGCCGAAATGGAGGACGACTTGTATGCGCCGTTGATGAAGGCGCGAAAGGCGGTGAAACAGCCAGCGAAGAAGGCGCCTCGCAAGGGTGTGAAAGTCCAGGAGCCGGAGCTTGCTCACAAGCGCGCGAGTCGTACAGCAGCGCGTGGGAAAGGAGGACCGATGCGACCACATCGCGTTATCCATGTCGTCGATGAAGACGAAGACGATGAGGAGGATGACGGAGGTGACGACGACAACGACAGCGACTTCAGTGGCTCTGAAGAAGACGAGGAGGAAGAAGAGGACGAGGTCGATACGTCAGAAGACGAATTCGAACCGCTCGTGAAGTTGCCGTCGCGCAAGTCGCCCCAACCGAAGCCCAAGAAGAAAACGGAGGCGAAGGGACCTTCCAAAGCCAAACCTGCGAAGAAGGCAGTTCGTGCGTCGGCGAAGAAAAAGACGAATGCAAACGAGAGTGAAGGCAACGACGAGGGCGACGCTGGAGCGCCTAGCAACGATCCAGAAGAAGTCGACGTCGGCAGCGCGAGCGACAGTGAGGAGGAGGTGTACACGGGCCCATCGTACTCAATCGAGTACGCGCCCAATGGCCGCGCTAGTGTGAGTGACGAGTCCTATGATGACAGTTCGATCGACGTCGTGTCTGACATTGGTGATGTGGTGGTGTCAGTGCAAGAGCTGCGAACAAAAGCTTCCGAAAGAAGTGCTTCGTGTCGGTATCCGTGTTCGCCATTCGATGTTCGGTATTACGTCGTATTTCAAGGTAGGGGCGAGATTCTCACATTGCTCCAGATCAATGCCTCACGTTTTGTATGTGCCATACATAATTCACAGCACCTCGAGTGTACTCAGATCTGCCACGTCGTCCCAGAGGAGGAAACAACAACTCCCGCTGATCCCATCCGGGGTTTCTCTTCACTGAAACCAGCCGATAAGGAGCGTGTCCTCACGCACATGACCAAGAATGCAGAACTTGGCCTGTTGGATGAACGTCGAGAACTATCCGAGGACCAGTACGCACGGAAGACCCGAATGGTCGAGAAGGAACCTTCGCCGCACCTCACGGCGGCGCTCCTTCCGTATCAACGAGAGGCTCTAGCGTGGATGACCGCTCAAGAACAGGGGCAGTATAAGGGCGGCATCCTTGCGGATGAGATGGGTATGGGCAAGACGATCCAAGCCATATCACTCATTTTGGAGAAGCCACGCATTGATGAACCGCCGCCGGCTCCACCAATGCCCAAGACGTCAAAGCAAGCTGGCAAAGGTCGGTCGCAAAAGGTGGAATTCGCGGCTTCAGTGCGCGGTGGAACACTCGTCGTCTGCCCCCTCGTCGCGGTGATGCAATGGAAGAGCGAGATCGAGCGCTTCGTGGAGCGCAACCACTTGTCTATCTACATTCACCACGGCGGCAAGCGTCTCGACTCTGTTGAGAAGATCGCGGCGTACGACATCGTGCTCACCACCTACTCTATCATCGAGAGCGAAAGCCGGAAGACCCTTGGCTGGGAGAAAGTGCCGTGCAAGTACTGCAAGAAGAAGTACCTCCCTGACAAGCTTATCCTCCACAACAAGTACTTCTGCGGTCCGAACGCGAAGAAAACGGCACTGCAAGACCGTCAACAGACCAAGAAAAAGAAGAAAAGGGCAGCAGGTGACGAGTCCAGCGAAGAAAGCGAAGACGACGATCTGAGAAAACCAACGAAGGGGAAGAAAGGTGCACGGAAGAAGCCAACGAAGAAGAAAGCGGACAGTGATAGTGACGACGACATGGATGAAACCCCGCAGCGCAAACCGCCTGCAGGTAAATCGCCCATGCACCAGATCTACTGGTCGCGCATTGTCTTGGATGAAGCCCACTACATCAAGGACCGGCGGTCCAACACAGCTCGCGGCGTCTTCGAGCTCAAAGCCGACTACCGTTGGTGCTTGACAGGTATCTATCTCTGTGCAGTGGACGTGCTGGTTTGGTTTTAGCTCATGTCAAATGTTGTGAGCTAGGTACACCGCTTCAGAACCGCATCGGGGAGTTGTTTTCCTTGGTTCGTTTCTTGCAGATCAAGTTCTACGCATACTACCACTGCAGCAAGTGCGAGTGTCAGATGCTCGACTTCAAGTACGTTGCACTTCTCCGTTTCAGCTGGATGCTGGCAATTCTAACGATTGATGCGCAGTTTTCCTGGCGGAAAGTGCCTGCACTGCGATCATCCTGCGATGCACCATTTCTCGTACTTCAACAAGAAGATCGTCATCCCGATTCAGAGCTACGGATACGTTGCAGAAGGCAAAGTTGCGATGCTGCGTCTCCAGAATGAACTTCTGCAGCACGTAAGTAGCCTGGCTGTTCGCAGGTACGAAGCGATTTGCTGAAGATTACTTCTTTTCACAGATTCTGCTGCGACGAACAAAAGAAGGACGCGCGGACGATATCTCATTGCCGCCGAAACTGATTCGGGTCCGTCGTGATCGGCTGGACGAGCGTGAAAACGACTTCTACCAAGCCATCTACACCCAGAGTCAGGCTCAGTTCAACACGTACGTTTCATCCGGCACGCTGCTTAACAACTACGCGCACATTTTCGACCTCCTCATTCGACTGCGACAAGCCGTTGATCACCCGTACTTGGTCATCTACTCCAAGTCGAACCCTGCCATCCAGGTCCCAGTGAGCCTTGAGAGCTCTGAAGCGAAGTTCGTGAGGCCCGTCGTGGAGCAAAAGCCGCTGGTCTCAGTGCTGGATGACGAAGATGATGCCCAGACTGCGCCACCCTGTGTCATTTGCCACGAAGAAGCCGAGGATCCAGTGGAAACCAAGTGCGGCCACTTTTTCTGTCGGGAGTGTGTGACTGAGTTCATCGAGTCGCTTCCAGCTGGTGCCTCGGCAACATGCCCAGACTGCGAGAAACCACTGACTGTCGACTTGTCTCCACCGAAGCCTGCTGAAATCGAAGATGAAGAGATCATCGACCCACACAAGCCCGTGATTCACCGCACCGTGGTCGACCTCAAGCGCTACAACAAGCACAGTATTCTGCACCGCATCTCGGATATCGACTCGTTCCAGACCAGCACGAAGATCGAAGCTCTCATGCAGGAGCTGGAGCACATGAAGGCGCGAGACCCGTCCGGCAAGGCGATCGTGTTCTCCCAGTTCGTGAATATGCTCGACATCATTCAGCACCGTCTCACGATCGGCGGCATCAAGTGTGTCAAGCTGTCGGGCAACATGAGCATGGATCTGCGCGACCGCACCATCCGCGCGTTCCGTGAGGATAACGCGGTCACGGTGTTCCTCATCAGCCTGAAGGCAGGCGGCGTGGCGCTGAACCTGACAATCGCTTCTCAGTACGTTCCTCCGGACGCACATTTCTTTCAGGATTGTGCCGTGGCTGACTCTTCGTTTCGTTTGCTTTCTCCCAGCATCTTCTTGATGGATCCATGGTGGAACCCGGCAGCAGAGAATCAAGCCATTGACCGCACGCACCGTCTGGGCCAGTTCAAACCCGTGGAAGCGACTCGCTTCATTATCGCCGGCACAATTGAAGAGCGCATCTTGAAGCTGCAGCAGAAGAAGCAACTCATCTTCGAAGGCACTGTCGGCGGAAGTGTCAGCGCGATTTGCCGGCTCACGGAAGACGATCTGCGGTTCTTGTTCAGCAAGTAAGCGAGTTGATGGTATGAGGAGCTACGTTTGCTGACACAGTACTGCCGATTCGGTTCATAGGTGGGAAGATTTTCTTTTGTTTTACAAAAAGTTTTGTTTCAGCGGCGAAAAACCATGCTACAAGCGTTGCAAAAAGACCAAAATACAGCGAGGTGGTGGCGTGGGAGGCAAAAAGGAAAATGGCGAAGATGGAGCCCCAAAAAGGAACAAGGCGGCGTGAGCTGCGCTTCAGATCACGCAGACGAAGACGACGAGGGCGTGAAGCTCGGTGCGGCGCTGTTGAAGGCGCCGAACGCTGCTCCGCCACTCGAGACGCGAGACGAAGACCCGGAGTTGACGAAGGGCGGCTGACCATGGCGTCGCTCAACGCCTTGCGGCTGGTAGCCGTGGTGTCCATATGGATACGTGCGGTGTTGCTGCTGTGCGTACTGCGCAGGCAGTGGCGTCGTGGGCATGCCGAGCCCCGGCATGTTGTGAAGCATCGCAGCGGCGGCGGCATGGGCGTTGGCCAGCAGAGCATGTCCGTGGAGCACGTACTGCTGGTGCTGGTGCGCGTACAGTCGCCCCGTGTGAGCCGCCAGCAAGTACTCGTCGCTTGAGCTCATCGCCAGTGCGTGCTGAGGTTGCGCTGAATACGGGAACTTTTTGTTGGCGTAGTGGTGTGGCTGGTGGTGCTGGTGCTGCGGGTGCTGGTGCTGCTGCTGCGGTTTGGGCGACGGAAATGGCTCAGGTTTGCCGCGGTTTGGGCCAGAGCTGGAAAACACCAGTGGGCGGTACGACTCGTGCTTGTCGAGCAGACTCGAGTTCTGGAAGCGCGTGATCATGGCCTGCTTGCCTTGGAGGCGCGCGTACGAGATGGCGCAGACCTTCTCGCTGTTGAAGTTGGTCCACTTCTGCGAGTCAAACTCCTGGTAGAACGTCACGATGCTCTCCGCTTCGATGAAGTTGATGAACGCGTAGCCCATGTTGCACTTGTTCTTGAAGTCGATGGGCAGGTAGAAGAAGTCGTACTTGCCGTGGTGGTGGGCGTTGATCTCGGCCAGCAGCATTTGCTGCGTGTACTTGTTCGGGATGTTGCGCACCATGAGCGTCGTGCGCTTGTCTTCGCCCGACACGACCTTGTCGATCGACAAGCTGAACTCGCCAGCGCCTTGGTCGTTACGGCCGATGCTGCTCGTGCTACTGGCGACGCTGCTGGCGTAGCTGTGGCGGAAGCTTGGATCGCTGCCACTACGGATTGGGAGCATTCGCCCACTTCCATGGACCGCTGCTTGCGGCTGGGCGCCTCCATTGAGAAGCATGTGCTGTGGCTGCTGGCCATGCATGGGTGCGCTTGGTGGCGATCGATACTGCGGAGGGTACTGAGGGTTCGAGAAGCGCGCAGAGCGAGCTGGCGGAGGGTCGAAGGTGTCAGCTAGCAGCGAAGAAGATGTCGCCGACGATAGCGAGGCGTACGCTGAGCTGCTTCGAGGACGGGCTGGCTCACGTCTCCACGCCGTGGCCGTCGCAGTCAACGAAGGGGTGAAAGGCGACGACGAGCGGCTGATGGGTGCGCTTCCATCGAAGCCGCGAGCATTATTGCCGTTGACACTCAAGTCGCCCTCCGTGTCGTTGGTTTGAGCAAAGCCAGACGACGCAGCCTCAAACAGAGACGAGTGGAGCGGCGATGACGACGTGGACGACGGCGATGTCAAGAAACTCGTGCTCTCTGAGTTGCTCTTTGGTCGATTTCCAAGAAGAGGCACCGTGTGGGTCTCGACACAGTCTTTAAAAGCCTGTATCTTCGCCATGTCGAACGTTGGAGGGTGGGAGCGCGTGACCGTGATCATGTGACCACTCGGAAGGAACGCACCGGCCAGTCTGGAGATCGCAGCCGTCACATCACGCGCATCGTTGAACTCAATCAAAAACCTGCTCGAGTGGCTATCGTTACCGTCACGCTCGAGCACACTGGCGACTTCTCCGTATCGTGAGCAGAGCTGACGCATATCACTGAACGCGCTTCCTCCCTGAACGGAGAGCCCGTGGATCTGGACCTGAATCGTCGCACAGTTAATGTCGTTTGGAGCCTCGTATGGTAATGCGAAGTGGGCCACCGTCTCGTTGCTCGGTGACACGGACGAGTTGCTTGTGAACCACAGTTTCACAGCTCCGATCGCGGCCTTCAACTCAAAGAATGTGCAGAACAGGATGCCGTCGCTCGCGAACTCGTCGCGCATTGAGGCTACAGGGCCGAATCCCTGTGTTCACAAGAGTTAGCTTCCGGCAACACGCCGAAAAATGATCAGAGAAGCATCACTCACGTTGAGAGCGTCGAGCACGCGACGCAGTGTGGACGAGTCGAATCCGTTGACGCGGCTCTTGATGATCACGTGGCGCGACGCGACACTCGTCCTCATAGACTTGTACAGCTCTGTCACCGCCGATGGCTTCTGTACGGCGAGCATGGTTTCGAGCTGCGGAACGCGGTCATTCCAAATGTCGTGGAGCTTGCTCGGTCCCAGCGACGTGTAGTCCGAGAAACTGCGCGGGCGCTGACCGCGCTTTCCACTCTGTGGCGCGATATCACCCTAGACATCAATAACGAGCTCAGTTCCGACTTCCAGTCACGCACACGTTCCTACTCAGACGAAACACTCACATCATTGGACGCAAAGGACAACGAACGCAGCGACTTGGTGATGGCACTGAGCGGTACGATCTCCTCTTCTTCGTGCAACGAAAGCGCCGGCGATGCAGGGTTTCCATCGATTGACATGGAGCGGAAGCTGCGCCAGTCGGTGGAGCTGGCCAGCGGAGGAGATCCCAACGCAGATGCGCCATGGTCTCCGCTACCACTGCCACTGCTGCCAAAGGCACGCACACTCCATGACCCCCAGGGGTCCCCCGTGGCGTCAAATGACGACCCGATAGACGACGACGACTTGGCCGGTGGCGTCGGCGACAGCTCCTGGTCCGGATCGTCCTCATGCTCTGCGTCGATGGTGGAAAAGAATGACGACGCGCCGGTGGCCTTGAAGCTGGGCACCGCCAACTGACTGGGGCTTGCGTATGGTTTGCCTTCCTTCTCCTCCTCGTCCTGGAGAAGCGCCGCGACGTGGGCGGCGTCCGCTCGGTTTGGGTCCTCTCGTCGCAGATACTGGAAGCTGCCATTCTGATTGTGGGTCTGCATGCTGCCGCGCGTGTGGACGGCGTCGGCGCAGCGCGCGCAGTACCGCATCTCGCACGCGGCGCACGTGAGAACGGCAGGCGCGTCACTGCACTCCTCACACTGCAGCGTCAATACGCTCGCAGCATCACTACCATTCGCCCAGTCGCTTCCGTCGGCTCGTGTCACACGGCGCCGTGTGAGACCATCGCTGTCGTCGTCTTCACTGGGCTGCTGCGGCGGCAGATCCACGACCGCATGGCGCTGGAACGCGCCCTTGGCGTGGCGTTTGTCGCAGCACACGTCGCAATACTGCAGCGCGCACGCGGCGCAGAACTTGGCGACGACGCGCGTGCCGCAGCCGCATTTCGCCAACGATTTCACGCCCATCCTCGAGACGACAAGGCCTCAATGCGCCAACAAAATCGATTCGCCCACAAAATGTCGTCGTCGGGACTCGCGGCCGTCGTGGGTTCGGCGTGTATGCGTCAAGCACGCGACCAGCTCTCTCCGGCGCTGTGTTCGGAGCGCTTCGATGCCGGCTGACCTGGAGGCGCAGTAAGGGCGATCTTTCCTTTCTCTGTCGAGTCGCCAACTGCAACCACTCGCACCGTTCGCTTTTTGGGATTCGCGGTTGGACTGGCGTCGGTTCACAGCCAAACTGGAATCGTGTGCGCCGCCCGATCGAAGCGTCGGATCGGATCGGAACGACAGATGCGATGCGGCCCTCGAGCGTGGCCGTGTTGCGCCCGATCCGTCGCGTGCTTCCGCTGCAATTCGCGCTTGGTTACAGTCGACTTCCTGTGATGGTGGCCGTGCGCCTGCTTCTTCCTGGCGCGCGACTTTCGTTGGCGTCGGCGCTGGTGGCGTTGGTGTTGGGGAAAAGTTGGGGATGCGAATTGCTGACTTTTGCGGACGGAGTCTTTTTTGCTCGGTTGAGTTTTGTATTTTTTGTTCTCTCGTGGTTCACTTGATCCGTTTTTTTTTCTTTCTTCGTTCCCAGTCCCACACCCTTTGTGCAACATCAGTGGCCTTCTTTTTCTCACACTTTCTATTACTTCGAAGTAGTTATTTTGTTGGAGTTTTGCGGTTGAGGCTGAGGCGGTGTGGGATTCTGCGGGCGTTGTCCAACTGCCGCTGCCACAACCAGGACCGACCGATTCATTCGGTGGTTTTGTTGCATCTGTGCGGGTGCGCACTTGGCGCCACCTTTTCTGTTGGTCTCGCCGTTGGTCACTTTCGTAGGTTTGGTTCAGTCGTTTTCTTCACAGGTTCTTCCAGGAACAAAGCCCACCGCCAAGCAGTGTTCCAGCTGGCTGCGTGGTGGAAGATCGCTCGCAATCTCATTCCAAATTTGATGAAAGCGACGCAAGTTTGATGGCATCCCCCACCAAACTGACGGCGTCTTTTCAAATCTGGCACAGCTAGACTCCGGTGCGGAGTGGGACGCGAGTCGCGACTCAGAAGTGCCAAGAACCATCCGCCCGAAATCTGGGCCCATGCCTTGTCTCACTTGTCATTCGGCACTCCAGTGTACTGTAATCCTTCACTCACAAGTCACAGAGGCGATGACGCACTGCCGTCAGAGCCACCCCCTCTCCGCATGAAAAACCTCAACCCTCTGGATGACGTCCGCTCGTCGGATCTCTCCAACACGCCACGACAAGACCAACGTTGGAGAAAATCGCCAACAACTGCAATCGCCACCAACTCCCAACAACGCCAACACCTCCAGCAACGACGAATATGGCGGACAACGGCGACTTCGCGCACCTGCTTCCTCCGTCGTGGAAGAAGCACGTGCAGCTCTGGCTCGAGGACGACATCCCGTCCTACGACATCGGCGGCTTCGTCGTCGGCGGTACGTGGCCCCTTTGCCAGTCTCATGTCTGTGTCTCTTCCACCGTCCTCATCCCGTTGATGACTCCACAGAAACCGAGGAGACGGCCTTCCTCTTGGGCAAGTCCAAGGGCGTTCTCGCCGGCGTTCCTTTCTTCACGGAGGTGTTCACGGCGCTGGACTGCCGCGTGGAGTGGCTGCTCAAGGAAGGCGCGCTCGTGGACCCGAGCACGGCCGCCGAGGGCAAGGTCGTGGTGGCCAAGGTCACGGGCAAGTGCCGCAACATCCTGCTGGGCGAGCGCACGGCGCTCAACATCCTCACGCGCGCCAGCGGCATCGCCACGCAGGCCAAGCACTCGGTGGACATCGCGCGCGGCCTGGGCTGGCACGGCCACGTCGCCGGCACGCGCAAGACCACGCCGGGCTTCCGCGTCGTGGAGAAGTACGCGCTGCTCGTGGCCGGTGCCGCCACGCACCGCCACGACCTGTCGCAAATGGTCATGCTCAAGGGTGCGTTAGGTGCATAGGGAGTGGGATGGATGCGATTGATTGACGGAATGGCATGGCGTTTATAGACAACCACGTGTGGGCGACTGGCAGCATCACGAACGCCGTGCACAAGGCCAAGCGTGCGACTGGCTTCTCCATGAAGATCG
The DNA here is from genome assembly GCA_023337875.1 of Pythium apleroticum. Taxonomy (NCBI): domain Eukaryota; phylum Oomycota; class Peronosporomycetes; order Pythiales; family Pythiaceae; genus Pythium; species Pythium apleroticum. Next base: position 1,111 of record JAADXN010001001.1, on the reverse strand, counting down.
AGGTCGAGGCGCGCTCGCTTGAAGAGGCTGTGGAGGCGGTACGATTCCAGTGGCGATTGGGGAGGCACAAGAGTGCTGACGAGCTGATTTGGTGTTGTTTTGGATGGCCATCATCAGGCGAATGCGGGAGCGGACATTGTGATGCTGGACAACTTCACGCCGGAAAAGCTCAAGGAGACCGCAGCGACGCTCAAGAAGCAGTACCCGCACTTGCTGATTGAGGCCAGCGGCGGCATCACGCCTGACACGCTGGCGCAGTACGTCTCTCCTCACGTGGACATCGTCAGCCAGGGCAAGCTCACGCAGGGTACGCCAAACCAGTCACGATTTGTTTTTGTGCGACGCAGAGGAGCTCACGTGGTGGATCTGCTTGTAGGCTACGGCTTCTTGGACTTCTCGCTCAAGATTCAGAAAGCGGATGGCGTGTTGTCGGCGTAGACTACCCGAGGCGTATCCTGTGGATAGTAGCCATCAACTTCACAAACAAAAGTTTCATCCATCGCACTGACAGGGTATGTGTTCGTAGTTTTGGGGGCTCTGCTTTGCTTTAGGTCCGTGTCTATTATTTTCAGGAGGGTGAACAAGGAGCAGTCGTCGTCGCAGTCGATGTCGCTGTGGCTCAAATCCTTCACGGTGGATGTGTCGGTGGTGTTTACTTGGATGGATTACGTGGCAGTTAACCAAGGTATGCGGTTCTGGCACTAGTGTTTGGCTCTAGACGGATTGTTGACGGCCTCGTCGACCAGCGGGAAGTGCGTGTAGTAACGGAGCTGATCAACCGGTGTGCAGTTGACTCGTGGTCGCCACGCCTCCAACTCCGACTCTGACCTCAAGCCTAAGGCACTGATGTTGCCACGCTGCAGGGCATCGCAAAGCGGCGTCGAGCCGGCCACGAAATCGAAACCTACAGTTATGGGATTGAGCCACGGCGGTATCGTTGTGATTTGCGTATCGACGATGTGGAGCACGTTGATCAAGAGTGGTCGAGTCGGTAGCTCGCGCAGGGGATTGAGGTTGAGGTTGAGGAACGTCAGGTACGGGTTAGCCCAGAACGCGTCGGGGATGCTGGAGAAGTTGTTGCTCGCGATAGACAGGTACGCAGGCTGCAATT
>JAADXN010001000.1:0-12267 GCA_023337875.1 Pythium apleroticum | reverse complement strand
TTCAGATGGCCTCAGGGCCACCCGATGGCGTTTGTGAAAATTAATAATGCCTCACCCGGACCTCCGGACCTAAATAATGCACTTTTGCCAAAACAAGCTGAGAAATACCTAATTTCGCGATAGCCCCTAAAACTAATTTTATATGCGTAATTTTCTCGGAACCCCTGGCTGCGCCTTCTGGGCTTCGGTGTGGTTGTTGGTGTTGATTCTGTCGAGTTGCACGCCCTCGTGCAAGACGAGCGTGAGCGTGACGATGACTGACATCACGAACGCAGTCACGCACACGACGCGGCCGCGGTGGAGTGCGAGGCTCAGCGCTAAAGGCGACGCGTAGTCGCCGCCGGCGAGCGACTTGATGGCGATCGCTGTCGTGGACCCCGGCACGTAGTCGAGTTCGAGCGCCTTTTCCAGCATAGCGAATGGGAGTCCACCTTCTTCATCGTTGTGCCGTGACAAGGTGATTGCTCCTCGGGGCCAGGAGCTGCCAGCGACACAGACATCATATCCAACGGATTCGATGCCGGATGGCACCTAAGCGGTTGGTAGTCGCGTTTACTGTTGTGGGAAATGGCTGCTGTGGCAGCGACCAACTTGGTCACCAAGTGGCAGTGTGGCAGGCATGTCTCGCCATTTCGAAGCAAGTGAGACCGCTGATGGAATGTCCGATGTCATATATCTTATTGAAGGTTTACGAGTATGAGTTCCATATACAAATGGTGATATCGAATACCATCTATATACACAATATATTACTGATAGAGGGTTTTTGGACGGATAGCCAGCTCGACTACCCATAATCAAAGAATTACGCCGTATCGCGACAGTGAGTTTGGTTCGTTAGACAATGCCGCGGCCAGCCAACAGCAGAGGACCACGAATCGTGCACACACATCGCCGTCGCTTTGGGTGTCAACTGCGTTGAAGCCCCCACACGAAGCGGTTTAAGAGAGAGGGAGAACGAGATGGCTACACTCCTATGGATACAGATCGCTAAACGACTGTGGCGTTGCCGTGGCTGCATGGCAAAGATAGCAAGTAGCAAGCAGGCAATGCATCGGCGTCACTACTGCCGCTCACTCTCCGTCCGGTCTGATCCGACAGTGACATGCGATGCAGCAGCGTATCCACACGTACCCAGATTCTGCTATTCACGGCACTGGCTTGGTGGTGCCTGAGAACGCCGTAGATGCCATGCATCCAGTATAAATATCCTTCACATTCCTGGCAGAAACGCCCTCCCTCTTCCAGCGGAAAAGGTTTGAAAAGATCCAAGCGAGCGTCGTGCGTCTGCACCATCGCATGCCTCCCACGGTCTCCTCTGACCATGGGTGGCTGGTGCAACACCCACCCGCTCAGTCTTCAACTTGCACGCTCGTACCGCGACCAGAGTCCCCCAAGAAGGCCTCCGACACTCGCCATGAATACTTTCGTCACGCCCGCGCTAGCGCTCTTGGCCTTGGCATCTTCCACCGTCAGTGCGGATACCAACTCGACCACGTACCCGGGTCGCTGCACGACGACCGCCGACTGCAAGACCTACGGCGCTGGCCTCGAGTGTATCGCCGTGGACTCGAGCACGGCCGGACTCGCCACGCTCAACATGTGCATCGCCTCCGGTACGATCTGCAGTGGCTCCATCGCTGGGCGCTGCCCGACCTTCAGCTCCTGGCCGACGGCGTACCGCAAGGTGCAGACCGTGTGCGCCTTCACAGTTGTCAGCAACTGTGACAAGCAGATCACTGTGACCATCAACTCCGGCTCGGGAGCCGATGGCAGCGGCAGTGCCGGCGTCACGACGTCGTCGCCGGCCCCGAACACGACCGTGGAATGTTACAGCCGCAACTTCACGGTCAACAACGAGTTCAAGGTCGTGAACGGCATCTACCAGTGCCAGGACGCGCGCAAGTACATCGCCAACAACGGCGGCCACATCACCAACCTCACGCTGACCCAGATCGCAGCGTGTGGCGGCGATCCAAAGTCCACGGCGCCGACGCTGTGCAACGGCCAGGGCACGTGCTCGCCCAAGACGTCGTTCGCGCAGGAGTACGAGTGCAAGTGTAACAGCGGCTACGACGGCGACAAGTACTGCGCCACGGTCACGTCCAACGCCTGCAGTAACCTGGGCCAGTGCGGCACTGCGGGCACCTGCGTGCTGACCAGTGCCACCGTTGGCTCGTGCAAGTGCGACTCTGGTGCCAGTGGCAACCAGTGCGCAGCGTGTGACGCCTCCAGCAAGGCGACGCTGTGCAGTGGCCACGGCACGTGCACGTCGTCCGGCACCTGCACGTGCAAGTCGGGCTACACGGGCACGCAGTGTGCCGACTTGGTCCCTTCGACGTCGGGCGGCACCAGCAGCAACGGCAACAGCAGCACGGGCAGCAGCGACGCCACCAGCCTCCTCAAGACGGCGGGCGCCGCCCTCACGACTGCCGTGGCGGTCGCTGTGATGATCTTCGCTTAAGCTGACGTCGTTTGAAGAGCTCCTTTTTTATTATTATGAAACGAATACACTGCAACTGAGTTGCATTGCTCATTTGGTTTGCTTCATCTACTTGGATTATTTTCATTACTTTTGGATGCGTTCAGACACCAATCAAAAACACTACTCGGCTCACTACGTACTCCGTCCGCTCAGCGCTCAGAATCTATGGCCGAATCACGGGTTCTCGAAGCAGTAGTTCGCAGCCGCCTGGACGTCGCCTCTCGTCTTGACCAGCGCCTCGCCAGCCTTTTCCTTCGAAAAGCCCATGTCCACGAGCTGCTGAACGCGAGGCGAGCGGCGGAAGCGGATCACGAGCGGCCGCGTCTGGGCCTTGATCATCTTCATGGCTCGCTCCACGGGGTAATGCTGGAGCGGGTGGCCGTTCGCCTGGATGAGCAGGTCGAAGTGGCCGATGTGGCCACACTTCTCGGCGCCGAACAGCTCGCCGTTCACGCCGCGTGGGAAGTTCGTGACGCACAAGTCCGTGCCGATTTTCTCCAAGAACATGCCGAGAATCACCGACTCTTCATTGAAGCGCACGTCGTACTCGTCGGGGCCTTGTGGGGAGTTCATTGAGATCGTGCGAGGACACATGGCGATCGCGGAAGAGACCGGCAGAATGTCCTGAGCGGAGACGCCGAGATGCTGGAGCTGAGCAAGCTCGACCTCCCGATCCACTGGTACGTCGAAGATCGAGAGAGATGAAAACTCGGGCAGCGACTGCGTTTTCCGTGCCGACGCTGGACGCGACGATGGAGATCCTTCCACTGGTGCTGGAGGCGGCAACTCACTCGCTGGCGGTGCTGTTGAACTTGAAGAAGCCGTTGTCGTAGGTGACAAAGTGGGCGAACCACCGAAGTCTTCTTGCACACTGGGCAGTGATGGAGCCTGAGCCAACAGCGATGACGCCGCGGTGGGCGACTGTATATCCTCGTCGGGCGATTCCTGGATCGACGGTGGGTTGAGGTCTCCTTGCATCGAGGAAATCGACGAGCTCTTGTTGCGCTCGCGCAGCATCGACGGCGAGCTCAGGCTACTGAAGAGGCTCACGGACGAGTCCTTGCGCTGGTCGGGCAGCTCGTAGAACAGGAGAACGATCTGGAAGCGGCACTTGAGACACTCCTCCACGACGTTTTCCCACGTGCCCAGCTCGAGCACGCGGCTATCGTCGAACAGCAGCCACGCCTTGTGCGCTGTGCTGTAAAACACGGAGATGTAGTGGCGGCCGTAGTAGCACACGAAGCCGCGCAGTCGGTACGTCGTTCGCAGTCCTCCGTTCTTGAACTTGATCACCGGACCGGAGGCGTCGAAACACCGGGCGAGATCGATCCGGTACTGGACGTTCTCCAACAAACCCTGGACCTGTTCCTTCGTAGCCGAGCTGGTCGCCCACAAAACTGACATGGCGAACACCATCGGGAATCGGTGGATCGTTCGCTACAACAATCACAAACGATCAATCAATAACTGAATTCCCACGTCGCCATGCATCGTTGGAAATGCGTACCTCCTTGACATTCTTGCCCTTGCAGTCTTTCTGGTCGCACGAGGCCGCGAAGTCGCCGTCCTGCATGCGGCGGATCGCCTGCTCCATGGACTCGTACTTCTTCGCGTAAAGGTCGACGGCGTAGGTCGTGAAGACCAAGTTGCTGTACAGGTCCCAGTTGCTCGAGTGGCGGCACGAGTCGCACACGTACCGGTCGTAGATCTGGTGGCTGAACACCAAGTGCGGGATCGAGTTCTCGTCAAACACGGCCTGCGGGGTCTCTTCGTAGTCCTGGCTCACGATGCGCACGAGCGACTTGACCATCTCCGAGGTCTTCTTGGTCTCCCCGATCTCCGTGACCACCGTCTGCTGGTGCATGAGGTTCAGCAGCGCGAGCAGCGTCTCCTCGGCGTCGTACATCGCGCCTTCCTGGAAGTTCTTGTCGGCCGCGTACAGCACACTCAGGCCTTTGCGCAGTCCTCGCGAGTGGATCAACGAGCCGCTGGTCGTGTCGTCGTACTCCATCATGATGCCCTTGAGCGCCCGCAGCACGTTGGCCTCGACGCTGCGCGACTCGTCCTTGATCTCCACGTGCAGCAGGAACTGGCGCATGCTCGTGAGATGCCAGAAGCTCTGGATCACCACGTTCAGGAAGCAGCTATTCTCGCCCGAGGCGTTCAGCAGACCGCGATGCACGGACGCGCCCTTGACCCACAGATCCGCCTGCTTCTTGGTCTCGAGCTTGGTCGCATCGCCTTCACTCAGACTCCGCGGGGGCATCCCTGGCAGAATCGGAGCTCCCGACGTGGGGCTCACCGCCGGCACGGCGTGGAGTCCTCCGACGATCGAGCCGTCGTCCGCGTGCGCGACCACCCAGCGCAGGTACTGCATCCACTCCTGCGCCGCCGAGTCCATGGGCGCGTCGACCTCGAGCATGCGGTCTGCGTGGTCGCTCTGCTGCGTGACGCTCACGAGGAACGCGAACTTGCGGCCGTTCCAGGGCGCGACGCCCAGCACCTTGTACTGGCGCAGCGGCTTGACACTGCTCGACTGCAGGTCGCCCGACGACGGCTGGAACTTGAACGTCGAGAGCATCTGGTTGTCGCGCGTGAGCACGCAGTAGCGCATGTGCCGCGGGCGCACGTTCACCATGGAGCGGATCTTGAGGTTGAGCCATCCGCGGTGCACGACCTCGCCCAGCGCCGTCTTCTCGGGCGGGTTTTGCGTCGGCAACGGCGTCGCCTGCATCGCGAATGAGATGGTTGGAGAGCGCGAGACACGGGGTATACACACAGATCGAGAGAGGCGGCAGGAGCCGTAATGCGGAGACGATACGAGTCGAGCAAGCGGCGCGTTCTCCTCGCGTGTTCCGTCGGGCGGTGGGGGCTTTCTGGCTCGCTTTTGACGGCCGAGTTCAATGCTCCATACGTACTGTCACGTGGAAGGCTGGCTCTGGGTCGAGGGGATTTTCCAGCTGGGGGGATTATTCGGTGTTTGATTGGATGAAATGGTGTAAAGGATGGGTATCAGCCAATCACAATGCGGGAGAGGGTTGACAGTGTCGCAAATTTCAGCAGCCGCTTTCTCAAAGTTTAGGAAAGTCACGACAGTGCGACAACCAGTTCTAGACTGGACACGAAAGAGGAGCGATTGACAGAACGGAGCGCAATTGCAGGCCACGGTTCAACTTCAACTGGAGGACGCTGCTGGTCAGTCAGTCAGTCAGTTGAGTCAGTTGGACGCATCGCTGTCGGCGGCGTCAGCTTCTTCCTCTTCTTCTTCTTCTTCTTCTCGGGCCTCCGAATCCGAGTTTTCCTGAAATACCAGATCCAGAAATCAAATATCAGCAACCGGTATCCCCCTCTCGGAATGTAGCCATGTGTCGTCACATCATCCCCCCCAGTGTGGAGACCAACGAACCTCGTCATCCTGTGCGTCATCGTCTTCATCGCTTGCGTCACCTCGGCGGCGAGAGGCACGAGATGATCGCGAAGATCGAGGCGAGCTGCTCTGTGCCTCGCCACCACGCAGCCGGCGACTCGTGCGAGTTGGCTGCTCCTCCTGCAGGCGTCGGCGTTTGCGGTCGCGGCCTGCACTGTTCTCCTCGTCCTCCTCCTCTTCTTCTTCTTCTTCCTCGTCGTCCTCGCTGTCGCTGCCACCGGCATCGAAATCCTCCTCTTCGACATCGTCGTCGCCGCTCATGTAACTACGGTAGTTGACCGCTTTCCGAGTCCGCAGCGAGCGACCACTCGACTCGGGCAGGATCGACGTCATGTCCAAGCCCGTGCTACGCAGCATCCGAGGCACGCGTGCGACGCGCTGGGCCAGTTGACGCTTCTTCTTTTCACGGCGCTCGAGCGTCTTGGCGACGCCGCTGGCGATAGTTTGCCAGAGCTGGAGGTCCGCGGTCTCAGTTGAGTATGACAGCGCACGAACGAAGGACTGGAGGCTCGGCAGGTCGTCGGACACAGTCTCCCATTTGGAGCCGTCGAGAGCCTGACACCGACAAACCCACGCAGAGCCGTCGGAAAAGTTGGACGGGTCTTCGAGAAGGTAGTAGCTGCGCTTGGCCGCGTCCTGGCCCAGCACGTCCTCGCGGAGACTCTCGGGTGTCGTGTCGTCCTTGCCGATCTTCTCAACGAGCGTATCGTTCTCGTCGAACTGGGCTTCGCATAGCACCTTCAACAGAGCGACGCGATCGCCGACAGGTACGTCGTAGTACGTCGAGAGCCAATCGTTGGCGTTGCCGCAGGCCGCGAGACGACGCACGAGCTCTCCGCCGACAGGATACTCGCTGGCCTTGAGAAAGCGGATGAGGTTGTCGACCCAGTTGCCATTCCTGTTTGCAAGCAGCAGTACGATGAGCTGACGTGTAGATCCTCGCGTGAGCAGTTCACGCTGATACTCACTTGGAAATGGTCGCTCCGACGTTCTGGAGCAGACGCGTGTGCAGCTCATAGAGCAGCGAGTGGTCTCGCGGCGACAGTAGCGCCTCAGCCAACGTCTGTGAGGACGACACGTCTTTCGTTAATCAAACGTGTATCAGTGGTGAGGAAAAGGCGCGCTACAACGCACGTTAATAGTGACGTCCACGCCGAGCTTGAGCCCCAATCTTCGAAACCGCTTGAGAAACAGGAACACTGCGGCAAAGTCGCTGCTCTCGTACAGACCGTGGAATCGGCTGCCTTCACCGCGTACTTCGTGCACCGGAATACCACGCACGACTGACTCAGAGCCGTCTTCCTCGTCCTCTTCCTCCTCCGAAACGGGCAGCTCGTCCTCCAAATTCTGCGTCGCAGTGCAGGGCCGACACCGCCACTTCTCCGGCATCTCTGCATCCTCCTCGTTGGCTCCGTAGCAACTCTATTCATAACAAAACGATCAGTATGAGGACACATGATGGATTGGTTGAATAAATGCGGTAAACGCACCGTGTGCACAGTCATCTCGCAGCTCATGCACTTGAGCTCGCATCTGGAAGAGGTCTCCGTCTTCGCACTCTCGCAAACACGACATTGGTCACTCAACAGAATGCGGCGCTGCACGAGCTTGGTGTTCTTCTGCTTGGGCTTGGCCACAGGCGCTCTCTCACGCGGCTTGGGCGCTGGCGAGTGCACCTCCGCCGTCGTCTCGGCGTCATCCCCTTCATCGTCCGATTCGATCGCCTTTCGCTCTTCTTTGGGTGGATCCGCCTTTTTCGAGACGCCAAACCACCGATCCAGTGTGTTTTTCTGCACAGGCGCCGGTGCCTGCGATGCAGCGCGACGCTTCTTTGCAGGCGTGGAGGTCGCGTCGTCGGTAGCTCGCTTCGGGGTCTGCTTTGGCCGCTCACTCTTTGCGACCGCACCGCTACTGCTAGAGCCCTCAACGCTCCGCGAAGCCTTGCCCTTGCTCTTGCTGGTCACTGCGGTCGACACCATGGTGTCCACTGCGTGCGGTCGCCCTTGCAGTCTGTAGAAGGAGCGGTATCCGCTTGAACGTCAATCGCCGTTGGTGCTCGCGCGCTTTTGGTTTCGCGCCAGATTCGACAGGCAACGACTAGTATCAGTACATGGTGATCTCCTTACCATTTTCACAAAATAAGGTGAAGCCGTGGAAAGCGAACTTAGAGCATGCCTGCTAAGTTCGGTCGATCAGCTGCTTTCTCCCACAAGTTTTTAGGGGCTTGTTTTGGCTGTTTGTCACGCGTTTCAAAAGACAAAAACAGTTTTTGACACATTACCGCAACCAATGGGCGACCGTGGTCCTATTAGCGGCGGCGGCGGCGATGGCGACTCCATAGCGTCAGCAGCCGCGGCACGAGCCGCTGCCCCAGCAGCTCCCCACGCAGTCCACGGCCCGCCAGCGCACGCAGCGTCCTCCGCCATGCACACGCCCGTGCGCCCGCCCGCGATCTCCACGACGGGGAGGTCCCCGAGCCAGCAGACGCCGCCAGGGTCTCCGATGGACGTCGACTTCGAGGCGCGGTCGCCGGCGGCCTCGCCGTCCCACGGCAAGCACGCCAAGAAGCCTGTGATCTCGGTCTTCGACTGGGACGACACGCTGTGTCCCAGCTCGTGGCTCTTCCGCGAGGGGCTCCTCGCCGGCTACGGACTCGTGGACGAGGAGGAGCCTCTCGTGACGGAACCGTCGTCGTTCGGTGGCTCTTTACCAGAAGAGCCAACGTCCGAGACAGCACCCAGATTGCCTAGAAAGAGGCAAATGGACGTGGACGACCACCACGCGCTGCGTGTGTTTGAAGAGCACGTGCTCGGGATGCTGCAGACGGCTCGCCACTACGGCCCGGTGTTCATCATCACGGCCGCCAAGCTCCAGTGGGTGCGCCAGTGCGCCGAGAGCTTTCTGCCTAACGTGCTGCAGGTGCTCACCAAGTCAGACAGCGTCCACGTGATCTCGGCGCGGGAGTTCTACGCCGAGCAGTCGCGCCGCATGGGGTCCCACCAGTCCAAAATGGCCGCGGAGGGCACGCCGCTGGCCTGGAAGACCATCGCCTTTGAGGCTGTGTGCGCGCATCTACGCGTCGACGACTACGTTCGCCGCAACCGCACCAGCAGCAGCTCCACCAAGCAGCCAGTGGCCCATGTGGCAGTGGACTTTGTGTCCGTCGGCGACTCGCTGTGTGAACGCGACGCCTGCCGGTTCCTGGCAATGAAGGCGCCGTCCATGATCCACAGCAAGACGCTCAAGTTCCTCGACCAGCCGAAGCTGCTGGAGCTCGCGGAGCAGCTCAAGATGACCAAGGGGCTGTACGACCAGATCTGTCGGTACCACGGGAGCCTCGATCTCCACGTCGTACGGTCGCGTGGCTCGCTGGAGGTCGTCCAGCTCCATTCAGCTCGGTCTCCTGCCGGTGCCGCTGCTGCCGCACCAACTCCCCCCGTTCAGCAATCTATACCAGCCGCAATATCCGAAGAAGTGCGTGCGAGGACAGAACTCCAGCGCCGATCGACGGCTGCGGCCGCCGTGAGCTGCTCCTCGACGTCGCTGAGGAAAGAAATGCACGACGAGCCGACAGCGAGTGGGGTCTCGGTGTCGGGGCCGAGAACGACGTTATAGTGGAATGCGTATGCAGTTGTTTTGTATCTATTTGAGAGATCCCAAGGGCGGGTGGAAGGTAGTCCGTCAAGTAATTAAATGGAATCTTGGGAAGCACTTTACTGACCGTTTGTGACCTTCGTTTGACATGCGTGGAGACACCTGCGGCTTAAGGATTGATCCGCTCGCGAGTTAGCTGCGTCAGATCGTACCCGCAGTTATCATCGCGGCACTGACTCACGTAGAGCTCGACCGTGCCTCGGACGCTCGACTCTTGCGCGCCAACAGTGATCGTGTACGTCAGGGTATCCTCGCCTTCAAACCCAGGATTTGGGATGTACCTCACGACTCGGTCGCGTCGAATCTCCATCGGCTTGAGTGCGCGGTCGCCAGTCGTTCCTGGCCAGTAGTAGGGATCCACGCCGAGGTTCTCCAGGCATTGGCGGTCGCACACGGGGCTTGGGTAAATCTTCTGGCGTTCGCTCGGGTCCGCGAGCACCTCGATGCCTCCATTTTGCGAGTACCCGTCGAAGAAATTCCACAACACTCGCAGACGAGTGGCACTCGGAAGCACGTTGAAGCTCAAGAAGTAACTCGAGAGATACCGCTCGGCCTCGACGAGATCCAGCACGTTGTTTCGGTCGCGATCGAGATGCTCCGTGTCGGTCTGTGCAATCGACACGTACAGCTTCCCATGACGAGGCAGCGTCTTGAGCTGAGCCTTGATATCCATGTAGTAGGTGCGCGTTTTCCCTGCCAAGTTGGTGATTTGCAAGACCCAATCCGAGATCGCGCCGGCTCCATGGATCGGGTCACGCTCACGATGCGGCTGCTGCTTGGGCACTGCGTCCTGGATCGTCAGCGACCACCTGCCTTCGCTCGTTCGCCTGCCGAAGCGCTCTTGGAACGAGTCTTCTGGCGACCAGGTCTCCGCTTTCGGGTAAAACTCGGTCGTGATGGGCGTGCCACCGGGATACTGGGACAGAATATGGTTTCGCTCCAAGAAAACGTCGACCTCAGCGAGTGTCAAGTGGGCCGATGGCTTCTCGGCGACGATGCGTATGAACTGCGTGGACTTCAGCCCCACGGGTGGGTTCACGCTCACCATTTGGGTCGTGTTGAAGCGTTCGTCAACTCTGAATTTCCAAATGGACGCGTTCAAGGCGTCTGTAAACGTCTCGAAATTCATCACCGCCGTGTCTTCGTGGAGTGTGATCCAGAACGGGAACATGGATGCCTTGCCATCGCTGCGGCGGTCGTCATCCCGCGATTTGTATGCCCACTCGTCAAGGTCATCACCTGGGAATGGTCTTGCCAACGTCACAGTGCCCAAGCCATCGCAGATATTGTTGTTGGCGGCATCCACGGCAAGAGGCACGGCACCGTCTTCGTACAGGAACGTGTCGTCCATGAACGTGATCGACCACGTGAACGCACCATTGATGGAGGCCAGTGCGTCAGCAGGCGAGCGTGTGATATACAATCGCTGCGAGGCCGTGACGGTGGCTGGAATCGCCGCGAGGATCTTGGCTTCAAGTGATTCCCCCTTGCCGATACCAAGGTTGTCGATCTTGGGGTTCTCGTCCCGAACCATAGCGACCGCATTCCAATTGATTGGCGCAGTCGATACGATCCGCTCGTCCCAAGCAGTGAACAAGAGCTGGAACGAACCGTAAACTTGAGATACACCGTCAGGAGAATCCACGCGGAGGATCTGGACCACTGCAGGGCGTCGGTCTGGACGCTGCGGAAGCCAAACATGGATCGTTCCTATCTCGACCGGCTTCACGAGACGTAACTCCCACCAAGCTACAGCGTCAGGCGAGGCATCCGTCCGCGCGACATCTTGACTCGTGACCATGCCTTTGACTCGTCCGTCTATCGCATTCGACGCATAGCAGCTGCCGCTCGTCGTGCTCTGTCGCGCAGTCGCACCCCCATCCCGCGCAAGATTGGCGGTCGCGATAAAGTCCTGGAAGCCGTAATCCCAGCCAACTCCGCTCGTCGGATTGTTCGCGTAGATGTGGATCTGCTCTTCATTGATACGCAGCCGCTTATCTGGAACGCCAAACGCCATGTCCCTGCAGCACTTGTGAAAGACGGAGGCGCTCTGCGTCTCGTGGTAGAGCGTCGCGCTCAAATCGGAGGCGTACGGGTGGTACAGACCACGCATCGTGATCCGAACGTCCTTGACAAGCTGGTGCTTGGACGCGAATCTCGAGTTCTGCTCGGCCCACACGAGTCGCAGGTCTGCCAGAAGCGTTGGCGTCGCAGCCGCACGCTTGATCGAGCCACCGTTCAGTCGAATCGTCTCTCGGAAATCGTAGTTGTACTCACGAGCAGCCATCTCGGCAGCAGTGACAGTGTATTGGAACACAGTCCGCAACGGCGTGCTTTTTGTCGCACTGTAGATAGCTTGAACTTGTGCTCCAGCGACTGGAATTGAGGGCGCGCCCATCGTCGTGTCAACTGCCACCGGTGAAGACCAGAGCGTCACGAGGTCCAGAGTCTCACCAAGTACGTACGATCCCGGTAGTTTGTTCGTGAAGATCTGTAGCACGCGCGGCGTCTGTGTGTTGACACGAAGGGCCTTGGCGTAGCTGAGACTGCGCTGAACTTGATCGTTGCTGGTGATCAGGGGCGTGCCCTTGAAGCAGCCGATGAGATACGGGGCCTTGTCCAGCGTTGCGTGGTATCGGTAGCTACCGTCATCACCAATGCGGCCGTTGCAAGCGTCGAGGTCGGTCGGAGCCGTGCCGCT
>JAADXN010000999.1:0-12289 GCA_023337875.1 Pythium apleroticum | reverse complement strand
TACTGTTCCTAATCCCTACTTTCCCTACTTTTTATCTGCTTTTGTCCCTACTGTTCCTACTGTCCCTACTGTCCCTACTGTTCCTAATTTTTATGTTTCCTGACAGATCACTAAGTGTTGAAGGCCTTCCAGACCATCTTGGAGCACCTCCAGGAAGTCGAAATTCCACGCCACTCCATCACAGCCGCCCCTTGCGCACTCCCGCGGAGCGACCAGGGTAAGCACCGACAATTCCCGCCTACTCACCACCCCGATCGCGTATCACGTTGCCCGCTTGTGCCGCCTGCGCCGAGCTGTTGGAGGTATGTCGTGTCCCGCAGGCGATTCTTCGCAAACGCAGTCGTCCATCCGACCGGCTCATATCCCACGCCCATCCTCTCGGCTCTGTCGCGCAGCCGTCTCCAGTGCTCGTCCTGCCGGAACATATCCCACTTGGCGAGAACGAACAGGTAGTCCTTTGTGCGGCTCAACGACACCAAGGTTCGCGCTGGATATCCACGCAGGAAGCCCAGACTGTGTTGACGCACCATGGAGACGATCACGATCTCGGCTTCGCGCCCCTGGCTTGAATCCGTAGTCATCACGTCTACTTCGAAGTAGTTCTCCCACAAGTAGTTGAGATCCTTGACCGCGCGCTTGAACAAAGATACTTGGCGCGCGTACGGCGAAATTACGAACAACGACCTCTTCTGCTTGACTCTCGCTTTCTTCAACGCCACCTTGATTCGTAGCAGCAGCTCGATACCCATCAGGAGTTCGGGGAAGTTCTCCACGTCTGGTCGGACATGCTCCGCCGTCTCCAAGCCGAACCACGCGATGCGCTCCGTGCCCAGCGTCCCTGCACCTGCCGGCAGCTTCAGCAGACTGAGATAATGCGTGGATTCTCGTGCCTGACAGTCCAACTCGTAGTCGTAGAAGACCTGCAGCCAGTCCGTGATTCTCTTGTTGCTGCGGTACTCCGTATGAACTGTGATCCCTGGGAAATCCAGCACGTCATCATATTCCCGACCGGCTCGTCTGGGATCCTTGCGCGCCTAGCCAATCATAGCGTGAAGCACCGACCACGAGATCTTGTGCGGTCTCTCGTACCGATCGAAGCACTCCCGGATATCCTCCGGCAGGGGAGTGAAGACGCGAAGCTGAGCCTCATCACCAGAGCACATAGCCATATCCACCGTGGGACTCAACGCCTGCAGAAACGACGTCTCGAGCTTCTGGCCTGCTTCGTCGTTGATGACGAGGTGGAAGATTTCCTCTCGCATCCACCGCTTGGACATCTGCCCCAACGTCACCACCACAATCTTCGCATGCCACAGTAGCTGGTGCTTGAGTTCCGAGAGCGCTCGACTGATCTTCTTGCGCCTCAAGCCGCTAGCCTCAAGAGCTTTCTCCTTGCGTTCCAGGCGGTCCATCAAGTAGTTGTCTCGATATCCTTCCATGCGTTCCCTCAGAAGTCCGACTCGCAACACTCCATCGGACGGAGGGAGCTGCATCTTGATGATCCGTTCCAGATCCTAGTCGATCGCCGCATTCGTCTCGGACACAATCAACACGCGATCACCCGGGTAGCGCAGCGCGTGCATGATCGCGCACGACGCGATCACTGTGGTCTTGCCGCACCCGTACGGGCACCGGTTCAGTATGACCCCTTGACATGAGAGAACTGCATCCATCACCGCTCTCTGCTGTCCATTAAGATGGTTCTTCAGCATCTAATAGACTCGCTCGGCTTCCACGGAGGGCGGCGAGAGGCTGACCTTGTTCACCCACTGGTAATTTCTGGCGGCGAGTCGTTCCACGATGGGCAGTGACTCTTGGCGACGCGCGTCGACAACTACGAACCGATCGAGGAACTGCTTGATATCCGTCATTGGCCTCAACTCGGCTTCTTCGAGCGAGTTCTTGATTGTCCCTGGGTGCTCCCGACAAACGAAGAACCACACCCGGTCCATCTTCATCAGCATCGCAGGCACTCCATCTCGGTCCTCCTCACCGAAGAAAAGTCTGCCATACCCGCCGTGGCACCATCCCGCGTCGTCTCACGTCCGATCGACGAATCCGTCACTGAGGTGCAGGGTGGAGAGCCAGCCGAAGTTGCAGAGGGCGTGAACAAACACGGTCTTGTCGGGCCACGTCTTGAACGACTCGGTCAACGGGCCGTACGCCGCCACCTCAATCGGAACGCGCTTCCACCCACCGGGAGGAGTATCCCACTTCTTGTAGCACGTAGCCTCGCTCGCTTCTAAGTGAATCGCCAACGCCGCAGCCAGCCTGTAGTCGCCTTCGTCTGTGAAGCCGTCGAAGGACACTCTCCTGTGGAAGAAGTACTCCCAGTGACGGCACCCTCCGATGTGGTAGAATTTACCGTGATCCTAGTCATACTCGAGTCCGCAAGCGCCGCTTCTGCATCTGCCGTACCACCCTGCCCATAGCTCTCCCAGGAACGCTTCTCTTCTGTCTTGGATGGGCCTCAACATCGCACACACAAACATCAGCGCTCGCACACGACTCCTGCTGAGGACTGGCTTCCCGGGCACCGTCTCTTCGAGTATATATCGATTCACGTCTTCTTCTGCACACTCCTTCCGATACTGCCGTACGCCCTGGATATCCTTCCCCATGGACGACTCTGGGCGAACGTACTCGACGAATCTTCCCAAGTTGGTCGGGGCCGCGTGCACATCTTCGCCAGAGTCATCGCGGTAGGTGAGGCGAAACCGCTCCATCTCCTCCTTCCAGCGTGCCAGCTCGTCGTCGTCAGCGATCTCTTCGTCTCCATCCAACCCGAAATCCACTTCTGGCTCGCTGCTGTGGGCTGAGTCTTTGTCGCTTGTGAAGCTCTCGCTCCCGTCAGAGTTAACCGAATCCACGTCATCCCGGTCGTCGTCTGAATGTCCTTCCGACGCCGAGTCGTATGCCGTCCCCTCTTCAGCAGTGGTGATGGGCGTCAGCCGCTCTGTCTCATATCGCTCTGCCTGCGCTGCTTCTGCTACGGTCGAGTCGTCGCCGGCCTCAAGCACCGGTGTTCGCGGCTCTTCCTCTCGTCGATCCACTGACGCTGCCTCTTCTGCAGGTGTTACCACTGGATCATTCTTGGCTTCATCTGCCAGCTCGGACACCGCAACTGCCTCCCGCGCGATCATCATCATCGGAGTCGTGTCGCCCTCCACCGCGGCGAGAGCTGTGAGCACATCATGCCGGCCTGTCGCGAGCTCCGTTAGCTGCGCCACCAGCGTTTGCGCTAAGTCAGTCGGTTCAGCGGGTTCGTGCTTCAACTCCGGCTCATTCGACACCACGCGAGCCGCCGTACGCAGAGTTTCCCATAGCCCATCCTCCTCATCGTAGATACTCTTGGACTCTGGGACGACTGGCTCTCTCGGCGTCGTCAGTACCGAGGCTACGCCACCCGCAGCACCAACCACGACCTCATCATCCGTCGGCTCGACATCTTCCACTCGCCCAGAGGTGATTTGCGTCTTGATCTCTTGATTCTCCACCGCTTCCTCGTCGTTCTCCCGATCCAGCGGCTGGATGTCCTTCCGATCGCGCTGCTGGATCCACTTCCATCGGCCACGTACGTAAATTGGGCGCGCACCCATCCGGTCAGACACCGCTTTGAGCACGTCTTCAGCCACACGAGCCTCTCCTCCTTGGACATCGGCAGCCTCCATCTCCTTCTTCAACGCGAGATCATCTTCCTTAGTCCAACGTCGAGCCTGTCCCACCGTGTGGACCTTGCCCGTCGTCAGCGCGTCGTGCCTGCGCTTGATTGCTGCTTCTGTCCGATCGATTCTTGGTCCGTCCGCTTCATCCATCTTGAGCGGTCCTTCGCGACACTCCGTGGCGCTCTTCCCCTCTTCCCACCACTTGAGAATCGCTTCATCCTCCTCCGGCGTCCAGTTGAGCTTTCTTCCTGTGGCTCGAGACGCTTGCAGCAGCACAGTACCATCCAGCTTCGCGCGTGCTTCCTGGATATCCCTCTCCGTGCACGCCCGCATCTTCTCGGAGAGCGCCTTGATCGAACGCACCTCCCATCCTTCAGCAACTGCCTTGGCGTGGTACTCCTTGTACATCTTGCTCAACTTCAGATCGCGATCCTTCAACTCTCCGACGAACAATACTTCCGCTGGCTGCCAATGATACGAATCAGAGTGACCAGTCTCCCGCAACATCCGCTTGTTCCACACAGACTGCGTCCGCTTCGGCAGCCCTTTCTCTGCGGCTCGCTTGTTGTACTCTTCCGTAGCTGCCTCTTGAGTATCACCGTTCTCCTCAATCTTCACCCACACTTCCTTGAGCAGGTCGAGCTCCCCCGCCTTCCACACCGATCGCTTTTTCTTCTCGGGTTCCCCTGGCACTTCAGCCATGCTGGCTGGCGCCCCCTCGTGGGATGGGGCTTGCTCGGACTCATCGCCGCTCGTCTCTAGGCGCTTCCACTTCTGCGGCCTTGGCGTTTTCTTCTTCTTCTTCAACTCGCGTGGCGACGACACCGTGTCGACCGCTTCGTCGTCAGAGATTTCCACGACCTCATCATGCGCATCTCCCGTCGTCCTCGCCGGTAAACTGTCGGCTCGTGCCAGCTGGCGCGCTATCGTTGCGTCCTTCGCAGTACGCGGCGCGTAGCTCCGCTTGGTCTCCATACTCACCAACGCCCTGATATCCTTCCCACAGTTGGGGATCTGTCGTTTTCAGTCACTCTTCACACTCTTCACTCTCCAATCAGGGACCGGGCCCTAACTGGACCAACCGTTGAACCATGTCTTCGGGATCTAGACATCCTTCCGGCTCATCACACCACCACCACCATCATTCCTTGACATTCCCGTGAGTGCTGGTCGCGTTCGTCGGTCCTCTCAACTCTTCCACGCTGCCGCAGCGTTATCTTCATCTCGATCTCGCACAGCTCTTCTTCTCTCCTTCAGCAGGGGTGGCCTGGCCTTCGAACTCCTCCTTCCTCGCAGCGAAGTTGATCAGACGTCTCCACGTTTCAGCGAATCACCCAGCACTTGCTCACGTCTTCCGCAGCGTCACTCGCACAGTTGATCAGACTGTGGAGGGGCCACCATGCTTCGAATCGTGAGCCACCTCGCCTGCTAGCATCAAGTCGCCAGGCAACCTGAACTCTCGCTCGGCCCTGTGTCGACTGTCGGACCGTCGGCAACCGCGCTAGCCAGCACCGTATCAGCCCCGTCTCCTTTCCCCTTGAATCGTCAGCTGTCCACTCTTCGCGTCGCCGTATCAACTCGTCATCGTTCGTCTTGAGCAGTCAGCTGCCCGCCTGCAGCGTCGCCGTATCAGCTCTTCTTCACAAATCCTCACGCAATCAACCATCGCTTCTGGCGCATGTACACCACCTTCTTGTTCAGATTCTTCGTTCCTCCTTCTTAACCTTCCGTTCATTGCTCTTCTGCGTTCTTGTGCACACTTGTTGTGCAGCCAACTAGGGCCTGCACCTTCCACGACTGCAACCAACTAGGGTCCCCAGCCGCTGTCTCTCTTCACTTCACAGCCATTCTTCTTCTTGTCACCCCTGCTTGGCGGCGCAGCATCTCTACCGCGCCCCTTGCTCGGTATCCTTCTCTTCCTCGTCGCTGAACTCCCCCAGTTCTTCTTCTCCTGTCGTCTGCGCCGCCTCACGCCGACTCTCCCATGCTCGCTTGGCGTCGAACTCGAACAGCAACGCTGCACACGAGAGATTCTCTTCAGGTTCCCACGTGGGCTCACTTCACGTAGTACTCCTTCTGTCTTCGTGCATTCCGCGTCCGTTGCTTGTACTGACAATCCAGGATCGCTTCCACTTCGTACTCATCTTCATCGCCGGGTTCGATCCACGAATCTTCAGGAAGGAGCGCCTCGTCTAGCTCAAACGCCCCTTGCGGCACCGGCTTCTCACGCGGTCTTCTCAGTCGTGACACAAACGGCTTCAGCCAGGAGATGTGGACCATGGACAGCACCTGACTACCCTTCCGATCGATCTTCAACTTGTACACCGACTCGTTCACTCGCTCTTCGACTTGGTACGGTCCGTGCCACAGATGAGCCAGCTTGCGCACGAGCCCCGTCTTGACCAGTTCGTGATACAGCCACACGAGCTCGCCAGGCTGATACTCCGTCCTTGTAGTCCCGCTCACATCCGCCACTCTCTCGTTGTTCGCGGCCGCCCCCTCCTCCATCAACTTCTGCTGAATGAACTCAGCATGCGCTTGCGCCTTTTCTTGATACGCCTGGATCTTCTGTCTCCTTGCCAAAGCGCTCTTCTCCCTGGCTGACCCGTCCTTCGGCGGCACCACCGACTCCAGCTGCGTTCTCGCGTCCCATCCGTGCACGAGATAAAAGCTCGTCTGCCCGTGCTGTAAGTTCACAGAGGTGTTGAGGGCCAGTTCTAGCTGCTTCACGTACTCGTCCCAGTCCCGCTGCGCTGCATCCGACACGTAACACTTGATGGCTCGCACGACCGTCTGCACGGACCTCTCTTCCTTTCCGTTCGCCTGGGGTGGGTACGAAAGCGTCGGCCTCTGCTTCTGGCGCATCATCATGTTGAACCGCGTAAAGACAGAGCTCATAAACCGCGGATCGCGGTCATGGCGCACCATCTCTTGCGCCCCAAACCGACTGAATACCCCTGCCAGATAGGCTTCCGCCACTGACTGAGCAGAAGTATCCGCCATTGGCACCAGGATAACGTAACCTGTGAACAGGCAGATGCAGCACAGCATCGCTTCGTTCCCAGTGTAAGTCTTCGGAAGAGGTATCGCGAAGTCCATGGCGAGAATCTGAAACGGCCTGGTGGCTACCAAGTTGCAGGTAGACCGCCCCTTGTACCGCGGCTTTCCCTTCCCGGAGGCACAGTCTTCGCACGAGGAGATGAACCACTCCACATCCGCGTACATCCCCCGCCAGTGGTACAGTCGTTTCAGTCGCTCGAACACCCGATTGATGCCCTGATGCACTCCCGCTCCAAGCTCCGTATGATACGCATGCAGAATATCCTCTTGCAGCGCCACTGGGACCACTAGCCGAAATGTCTGGATGTCCTTCCGGCCCCTGTCACAGAAATACAGTATCGACGAAGAGTCGAGCACATACACATCTGCTACCTTCGCCACACGCTTGAGTGCTGTTGACGACGGGAACACGTCGAGATCTCCTTCAAGATACGCAATCACCAGACTGCACCATTCGTCTTCCCGCTGCAACTTGGCCACTCGGCGGAACCTCTCCACTTGCGCATCGAGCAGCATCTCCTCGCTGACGTGCGGTGGCGTCCATTCCCCATCCGCTTCGCCCTTCTGTCGCACAGGTTCTCCCTCCTTCGACTGCTTCTTCTTCCGGACCTTCTTTGAGAGACTGAACACTGAGCGCTCATCATCTTCACTTCGCCGAACCACGCTCGCTCCTTCTTCTACGCGCTCCTCGACCTTCGCCTCGTCATCTCCGCCTGTCACCGCATCCTCATCCACCGTGCGATAGAGAAGCTCAGGTAGAGTGTTGAGTTTCTTCAAATCTTCCATCTCCGCATCGCTGACTATCCTTCCGCCCTGACGCGAGGCCATTCCTCGACGTGTCAACAGATCTGTCGGGTAGTTGAACTTGCGCGGCACGTGCACGAAGCTGACCGTGTCGAACTGTGCCGTCTGCTCTTTCACTCGATTCAGCCACACTTGCAGAGACGCCTGATTGCATCACAGATCACCGCTGACTTGCCCGATCACTATTCTGGAGTCACCGCACACCACCAGACTCTTCACACCATAACGTGAGGCCAAATCGAGCGCACCCATCAACCCGTGATATTCGTTGTCGTTGACCATAAGATCCACCTTCACTTCGAACTCGGCTGCGACTGGCTCCCACTCTGGCAACTTCCACAGTATCATCCCGTAGGACCCGATGCGCGGCACTTTCACCTTCACCGCTCCATCGAACGTTGCTAAGTAGCCAGCAGTGTCACGTCTCAGTTCTGGCATCGGGCGGATAGTCGGCGTGTCGTGAATCATCTTCATTGGTGTAATCTCCTCAAGCGCTTCATCCATCTTCTCCGGAGGCGTCACCGATGCCGCCAACACTGCCAACAGGCCCGCAGGTGTCCGGTCACTCCTCACAATCGTCAGCGACCACGGCGACATCATAGCAGCCCATTGAACTACCCGGCCCGACAAGGTCTTTGACGTAAACACCCACTTGAGCGTTGAGTAGCGTGCGTAAACCGTGATGGGCTGGCCCAAGAGATGATGACTTGTCGCATGAAGAGTCTTAAGCAGAGCGAGCACTTCCTGTTCAGACGGGGTGTACCGGCTCTCAGCATCCTTGAACACCTTACTCACGTATCGTACCGGATGCAGGGCTCCTTCGTGGTCTTGGCACACAGCGGCTCCAAACGCCCACTTGTTCGTATACAGCACAATCACCAACTCGCGCTTGTGGTCGACGTGGCGTAGCAATGGCGCCTCGCAGAGCTTCTTCTTCAACGCCTCGAACGACTCATTCGCATGCTCTAGCTGGGTCCCGTCTTTGATCTTGATATCCGTGATCTCGTACAGTGCAGCTGCGTATGTGGAGAAATTCTCGATGAAGCGATGGTAGTATACCAGACTGCCAATGAACTTCTGCAGCCCCTTCTGCGTAGCCGGGGAAGGCATATCCTTGATCGTCTGCAAGTTCCGCGGCGCACTCTGTAAGCCCTCGGGATGGATCTTGTGGCTCAAGAACTCCACCGAACGTTTCCCGAACGAGCTCTTGCGCAGGCTGACAGCCACCCCCCCCAATACTCGAAGGCGTCCAGCAAACAACCTAGCATTTCGTTCATCTCCTTCCACTCCGACGCTCCAAAATGTGATATCGTCGATATAAGACCGTCGATTGATCACAGAAGTGACGTCCTCGGCCTGGCACGCCCGCCGTGAACACATCCTCCTCGCCCAGCGTCGTTCCTTCCACTTCTTCCTGAGCCCTGCCTCGACCGCGCTCAGCTCTGCAGTACCCGTCCTCACCGAATGTCCTTCCGACCCATCGAGCAGTGCAACCACCGTCCCTTCAGTCACCACAAAGCCAGCATCTGCAGCCGTTGCATCGGCTTGTAGTCGCCCCTTGACATCTCCACTCGACTTCCTGACGCTCAGCCTCCGCACCATGCTCCACAGCGCGTTATCAACCATGCGCTGATAGATTTGCGGCGCGTTCTTCAAGCCCTGTGGCATCCTCATCCACTCGAAGTGCCCCAGGGGGCAGATGAACGCCGTAATCAGCCTCGCCCTCGTCGTCAACGGAATCGCCCAGAAGCCACGCGCGTTATCCAGCGTGCAGAACCACATGATCGAAGCGAAGTTGTCGAGCAGCTCATCCACCAGCGGCATCGAATACACCATCAACTTGGTCAGGCTGTTCACCATTCTGTAATCAATACAGAGCCGGATATCCTTCCCATTCTTCTTCAGCACAATGACGATCGGAGAAGCCCACGGCGACGACGAGAACTGAATCAAGCCTGCCCTCAAGAGTCCTCTCAGCAGCTCGTGCAAGTGCCCCAGCAGATGAGGCGGGACACGCCGAACCTTCTGCGCAATTGGACTGACATCCCCGACATCGACATAGCAGACAACACCTTTCGCTGGCGGCGGGAGCGCGTTTCCAGAACTGTGAAGCTCCCTTTCTTTGACTCGAGCGTAGCCCTCACAAGCGCGACGTCCTCTTCACTCACGTCGTCTTCGCCGATGTCCCCCTCGCTCATATCCACCGGCTCAGGCTCCGCGTCGTCAAACTCCGGAATCATTGCCAACTGCTCCATCATGCTCTCAGCCGACAGCTCCACACCTTCGTGCATGTAGACCTCCTTCGCCAACCTCGTCTGATCCACTTCACCGATTGGGAGTGCGTCCACAGCGAACACCGCAGGCGAAGTATCACCAACACTGGCCACCGCTTGATAGCTTGCCCATTGTAGCGGGTCCTTCAACGCTTCTCGCACACTTCGGTACATCTCCGCGTACCGGATATCCTTCAAGTCGCCATGATCCAACAGCTTCACCTCACCGTCGTACAGAAGACCGCAAATCCGTTCGCGCAGATCCAACGTCAGGCCAGCTCGCATCATAAAGTCCGTCCCTATGATCACCAGCGTACTCGCGTCGAACTCAGCGACCCAGAAGTCCATCTCGTACACCACACTGCCGCCCAGCTTCACCTTCACGCTGACCATGCCGTGCGCTCTCATCGGATGCTCCGAGATACCGTAGAACTCGCTCGACGTGTCGAACATCCTCACCTTCACGCCCAACTTACGTGCTAAGTTGGTGTGCAGCAAGCTGATATTCGCTCCGGTGTCCAACATTAGCGGCAGCTCCACCTCGTCGATGGCGCCATGCACGAATGCTTGCGTGAGCTCATTCTTCGGCAGATCGTGCTCCAACCACCAACCTCTCCTTTCTCCGTGCGCCAAGTGAATGTGGAGAACTTCGCCGGCCGGCGCATCTGGCTGAATGTCCTTCCGGCGTACTTTACACTCCTTGGTCTCCTCTTCTTCGTCTTCATCCTCGCGTCTCTCCGAAATCGACCACAGACTTCCCCGTGGTGCTTCAAAGTGACGTTCTTCTTCAACAGCTTCTCCTTTTCCTTCATTTTCTTCAACACATACAGCTTCTTGACTTGTTCCTTCGACATCCAGCGCCTCGCTCTCGTGTTTATCTTCGTTTCTTGTCTCTGCGAGGCTCTTCTCTTATGTTATACAGGACGACTCATGTTTCTCGGCTTTTCTTCTTGTTCGTCGTCGTTTCTCCTCTTTCTTCTTCTTCTTCGTCACGCTCGTACTCGTCTCCTCGTCACGTACAGCCTGAGCACCAAGCTGCGGGGCTACTTGTTTAACTGCTGGGCGAGATCCTCCGACGAAAGCTCGCCACTCTTCACCTTAGCGCGCATCATGGCGATGTTGTCGATAAATTCCCGGCAGTAGTTGAGCGTGTGTCCCACCTTATCGCAGTACTCGCACTTCTGTAGCTGGTAGCAAGCCGCTTTGACATGTCCAGCGCTGCCACATTGATCGCAGACGACTGATCCAGCGCCGCCGCCATCGCCTCCGGCAGGCCTTCCACCGTGGTTGACCTTGTTGACCGCTGGCGCTGGCTGATCCGACGCCCCACCTTCACCTGCACTTCTTCTGCTCCTTCTTCTTCGGTTGCTTGACCATCGTACGCTCGCGGCGACTGAGCAGACGCTCCACTTGAGCGATCGAACGATACTAATCGAAACGGAACCGTTCAGCGACAGCATGATCATGCAGCGAATCCCAGAAGAAGTCGAGATGGTCCTTCAGATCCGAGGGAGGAGGCATCCAGTCGTCATCTTCATTCGCACGACGGATATCCAGCTTTGCCCGAAGAGCTGCAGCATTGAACCGATAGAAGCAGTTCAGCGGCGACTCGTCTTGCTTCTGCGTCATCGCGTGGTAGAGTCGCATCGGTGAGACATTGTCCGCGCAGAACCGCGCGTGGAACGCATTCAACGCCGCCTTCCAGTCTGTTCGAACGTGCAGCGGCAGCCGACGGAACCAGTAGCGAGCTGGGTTCGTAAGATTGTCGACGAATGCATCCAGACGTTGGGCTGACGACCAGCTAGCCAGATTCGCGTTGTGCAGGAACTTCGAAAGCCATTTTCAGCGAGAGCGCAGCATCTTCATCCTCTGGCTCTTGAACATCCGCCGTCAGCGACCGATAACGCGTCGCCTTGGTCTGAGGCGTGTAGAGCACATCTTCGATCACACCGTAGGGAGGTTTGTGATACCCAGCACCGAGTCCTCGGTAAATACCGATACTTCCCAGTCGTGTTCGGCGATCACGAGCGACGTCATGAACCCCATGTCCGCTGCCATTTGGTCCAGATCCAAAAACACTGCATGCTCCCAGTTCGGTCTGCGTAAAATCTCGTATCCGCACTTCGTCAGCATCTGCTCCGTGAACAGGACTGCCGCATCGGCCGACTCGAATACGTATTCTCTCTGGTTGGGATCCACTTTGACCGACGGATCCACGGCCTTGACCTTGCGCAACTCGTACAACGAGAACCAACTCTCCGGATTCGCAGGTTGCTGCAGAATCGTCTTCTGGTATCGCAGGCCTTGTTGCGTGGCCTCAGACAAACGGTACATCCGGCTCTCATCGTGATCCGCGATCTGCACCTTGAACATCACCGGTCTTCCTGCTGGCACCGTAGCCACTTTCTTTCATTCCACACCTTGTGACGCCATGTTGGTGACGTGTCGCGATATCCTTCCGGGTTACAACTTGATGGCTAACAGTCT
>JAADXN010000998.1:0-12297 GCA_023337875.1 Pythium apleroticum | reverse complement strand
GGCCAGGCATGGTGCCGTCTAATCATGGCGGACTGAAGCTGCAGCTTCAAGTCCGTAAGCCAATCACCGACGAGCTCCAGCTGCGGCTGCCAGCTCGCCGGTGTCATTGACACACAGGAACACTAGAACCACTTCAGTATTCATCCTTTTAGCAATCCGCTATTACCGCTGACGAGCGTTTGCTGCTGCCAGTGCTTGGCAGTGTGCTGAGGGGCTCTGTCATGTCGTGTCAGCTCACATGTGCGACCTCCGTCCAAAAACGTCCTAAATGTTCTGCAGTTCAGTAATGACGTAAAATTCGAGGTAATCGCAAAAGGTGATACAGTTTGATATCTTTCGCAGAAGGTGATACGTGATGTATTTTACACCGAATATAACAGCCACGAGTTGAAAGATACCAATTCGCATGTAGCCATGTATTGTGGATTTCAAGTGTTTTGTCGGAAAAGCCTTGCTAAAGGAACGAATTAGAGCACACGGTCGTTGAGTTGTCTTTTACCCAACTTCGCTTTATGAGTCGTCCTAACCTCTAAAACAACGGTTTTAGACGAATTAAAGTTGACTTACGACAACCAAGCGATTTTGGCGGCTTCTTTGACGACAATCGGAACGTCTTGGATCGAATTCCCACGACGATTTCTATCGACATGCGATGGCGCGCCATTGTCTTGACCTACATCTACGGTATCGAGGTGAAGGACGTTGCTACGGTGCTTGGTGTGTCCACGCGCTCTATTGAGCGTTGGTACATGCTGTTCAAGACAAACGGAAACGTACTGCCCGAGTTACAAGATGCCAGAGGATGCCGGTGGCCGCCTGAGTGTGTTGCGTTTGTTCACGACTATGTCGTGGCTCACCCATGCTTTTATCTGGAAGAACTGAAGGATGCAATTAAGAAACGCTTCCCCATGCTGCCGAACGTCTCTATGTCAACTATCTGCCGTCTGCTCCGTTTCGACCTCGACCTCGACCTGACACGAAAAGTTCTTTGTAAACGAGCGCGTGAATAGATTCCAGCCGAGATCTAAGCATACTACGACAAATTACTACCATTCTACAATGGACCAGACCAGCTCGTGTTTATTGATGAAACTTCAAAGGATGGGCGTGACGTCATGCGAAGATACGCATGGTCTCGCCGCGGCACACCGGCAGTAGTGTCAACTCCATTTGCAAGAGGCGAGCGGTTGTCGGACGTCGCCGCGATGGATGTGACGGGGTTCCTGGGCTGGGGGACCACCACGTGGACGTTCGACCGCCACAAGTTCCATGAAATCTTCAGAACTGAGTTTGCTCCACTACTCAATCCGTGGCCATTGCCAGGTACAAAATTTTTGTTTTGCCCTACGAAATCTACAGAATTTAACTGCATTTTCGACAGATCGATTGTCATACTAGACAATGCCAAGATACACATGTACTCGCAGCTGGAGGACATGATTCACGCTCGCGGTGCTCTGCTCTTCTTCTTGTCACCCTACTCCCCTCAACTCAGCCCAATTGAGTTGGGATTTTCGCTGCTAAAGCGTTGGTTGAAGCGCCACGCCCCGATGGCGTTTCGCTACGACGCGCAACGAACGCTATCGGTAGCAATGGTAAGGTGCACAGACACGACGAAAGACGGCCCAAGCAACATGTATCGCCATTGTGGCTATGAAGATAGCCAACTGAATCGAGTGCGCTTTTTTGAGTAAAACACACAATATTTTTGACCATATTAGACCAAGTTGCCATCCGTTTCACTGTCCTCGTCGTTGTTTTCGCTGTTCGGATGATCTTCGTGTTCATGTTGGCGACAGGAGCGGTCTCGTGTACATGTGGTCGATACGGAGGTCGTAGGCTGCACGACGGGAGGCCCAACCCGTTGCGGATGTCCTCCAAGTTCAGATCCAGCGATACCACGCCACCATTGATGCGGCAGCGAACGCGAATACACTCAGTCTCTTGCAGGTGAGCGTCAGCCGCAGCGTCAATGGCTCTTTGTTGGATGTCGATGGCCCGCAGCTGGTCAAACGTGGCAGACTCTGGTGGTACGACGGGCGTGCCCTCTGGTTGACGGGCGTGTGTTGTTGCCCAGTAGCGACGCGAGGCATGACCGTACGCATCCGCCGTTGCCGTACTCGAGATGTGCTCGTTGATGAGCGTCGCCGACGTCTCGACGCGCGGCCCCGTTGCCCTGCGAATCACGTTCTGGTTCCCCACTTTACTTGCGTACACGAAAAGATCTAGAACAAAGCCAGCATGACTACGAAATCTACATTAGACTTGATGTTGACATTCGCACAACCATTCAATTGACTCACCCGTTCTGACGACGGCCTGCGCACCGCCACTGTCGCACGAGCTGCACTTGATACTTGTCGTCGTGCCCGGCAAGTGCCTCAAAACGACTCTGGGGTGCGTTCGCGCTCGGACGGAGGAGGACAGGCGAGTCGTCGCTCCACGAAATCTCCGACAAAGCCGAGATCTGGCGCTTCACGTTCTCCCTAAAAATGCTTGCTCCTTCCGCGACAACGAGTATCGTGGGCACCGGCGCACCATAGGTAGCCCTACTGTTCGAGTATGCCTGACCGATTTTGATCGTGACGAGAAGGCTTAGCTCGGCCGGCAGGTCCATTTCGACCTCACCAGTTTGCCCGAATGAGGTCTCTGGTCGTTGTTTTATGGATTGGTAGGTTGTGGACAGCGTTGTTTTAAGTTAGTCTAATGCTGACGTGCGATCTTAAAACAACGGAATCAGGGCTCGAGTGAGATCGGCTTGCGCCAGCAATCCGTCGAGAGAAGGAGTCCAACGCACAATACCACTCCGATCTATTAATACCACTCCGCGTCACAGAAATAGTCAAGCCTCACTTTCCGTCGACGACGAGGTTCTGCCTCAGAATCTGTCGACGATAAGGCTTGACATCAGAATATGTCGGTGATGAGGCGACATCCCCCCCCCTTTGCCAGCTCAAATGGAGAAGTTTCCCATTCAATGTGAAAATGGCAAAGAGAAACGCAATATTGTGTTGTGCAAATTTCATTCAGCGTGAGAATTACTGCAATCAACTTGAGAGCCCATCAAATGCGCGTGCGCTCTCCTGGCCTCCTCTGTCCAAACCTTCCAATGCGACCTCGCACACCGCTCCGCATCTATTCATTCTGAAATTTGCTGCCTACCGCCGATGCCGAGACCACCGCGCAAGCCCCACAAGCGACACACGCAGGCTGACGAGCAGCGTGTGTTTGACGCATACGCTGCCGGCTACAAGTGGCGGGTGGACGCGCACATCAACGACATCCCGGACTCCAGTGCATACCGACTCGTGTCGACGCTCCGTGCCGTCCCTAAGCGACGCGGCGGCGCGCGACGCAGGCTGATGAAGTGCACGCCGGGTATTCTCGTCGCCTGCTGAATGAAAACTGCGACCACACGTTCGAGATGTTGAAGACGTTCATTCGCTTTTACCACGACTTGGAACTGTCCACATCTACCATCAGTCGCAAGCTGATCAACATACTCTACACGGTGAGACAGGACTTTATGTGGGGTCTTCAAGATGTCATGGGATGGTAATGACTGTTTTTTATACTGTAGATCCGTGTCGAGCCAACGACATGCAACAACGCGATCAACAAGGGCAAGCAGAACACGTTTGCCTCGAAAACCCTAGCGCGCTCTAAGGCCGGCGACTTCATCGTGTATCTGGATGAGACCAGCGACAATCTATATTGCAAACGCACACGCGGCCGCGCCAAGATCGAACGCGCGACCGTCCGCACGGCAGCCTCTAGACGGCCAAACCTGCAGATTCGATGCTGTGCCCGTAACGTTAGTGTCATCCACCACCGAACGGAACGCGGTAGGATCAAGGTGGATGTGAACGCCAACTTCATAAAAGTTGTGTACAAAACGGTGAAGAAGTGGAAAAATTCAAGAAAGAGCATCGAGGCAAGAAGGTGGTGAAGGTTCTGGACAATGTTCCCGCTCACAGCCAGACCGAGACGCGCGTATGGAAGCATGCCGACATGGTGACGCTGCGCCTTGTGCCCTACTCCCCCATGTGCAACCCAATTGGGGGTTGCTTTAGTGTGCTCAAGTCGAAAGTCAAGGACTTCCTCGCCATGTACCGCGAAGCTAGCGTCACCACCAGTTGAGTTCGAAGATGGCGTGCCGCTCACCATGCTCGAGACGAAAATGTAAATGCTCGAGAATTTCGCCGAGCTGGCCATGCCCCTCATTACGCCCAAGCTTGTCGCTTCGATGGAGCTTCGTGCTCGCGATGCCGTTACTGCCGCAGCCCGCATGGAAAACATGAAGTATGGCAAACACGATGAAGTCGCCGGTCTTAAAGTGTGTAAAAGATGCGCATGGAGCTGTCCTACATCACAAGGACACGGCACGGCTCATCTCTATGTTGTGTTGGAGCAGCTCGCACCTCGTGCAACGACAGACGTCTCACCTCTTGTTCTGGTGCGGCGCTACTTGTGACAACCAACCTGGTGAGTAAATGGTGCCGATAGCAGGGTCCAATCGGACGTCAGTACGGGATCTTCTGGGATTTATTGCTATCCGAGACTACAAACGAAAGCATTGAGGGCGTGACTTGAGCCCGCAATGTCGAACAGGAGGTTGGTCTTTCCGACACCAATCAATATTGCAACCAGGTAGCGACATGGGATACGCGGCTGCTTCCATTTGGGGCAAGAGCAAGTTGGATCCGTAACCCTTTCATACAAAACAGTGGCAACGAAAGGGTTAAGATTAATACCCCGATGTTTCAACGGTTGGCTGATGCAAGCGCTATGAGTGGAGTCGTCTTAGCTGTGTGTAGCACCGTAATGACCAGCCTCTCGTACTTTTGTATGGACCGTACCCTGAGAACGAGGCCTGACCTTCAATTCAACGTCGCTCCCTCCTTGTGCAGCTGAACACTGCAGCAGCACCGATCCATTAGAATCGTCATCTAAGCCTTGGAGACCTCAATGGGAGCATGCACCATGGCTTCAGTAGAAGACCTGTCACTTACTCGCTCCGTACATAGTTTGTGGTTTTCCAATAATACAGAGGCATCGTGTCAAACTTCAAGTCGGGGGATGGACTCCAAACAAGTGGTTACAGCTGAGCCCACCAGATTTGAAGTCGATTGATCCCGAACTCGGATCTGGCTGTCGCCGCGTTGGCTGTACATTAATCTTAGAAGGTTGTGAATCGGACGATTTTGTGGACTCCCCTATTGCCAATAACATCCCAAACGTGGAGCGTATTGTTCATCGGCAGCAGAGATGAGACCTAGGCTTCTGGACAAATCGTAAGTGGTAGCATGTGGCTGATCACGTCACCAAAGAACCATGAGTAGTTATAATATTTGACTGGTGCCAGTGCCACAGCGACAATCTCGTAGTTTGAGTTGCTGTCGCGACTGACGAGAACGATCTGCACGCCGTTGTACTTCCTGTGCTTTATGTGCCCAGTGTCACAACTACAAATACTTTGGTCTGTTGCAAACCAGTCTGGATTGAGAGCAATGATCGCCGGTCAGAAGTGCCCTTATCGTCACGCTGGATGGCGGTCCGGCGCTCAGCATTCAGAGCTGTCAGAAGGTCAAGATTCCCCCTTCCTTCCCCTTCGACACGAAGCGTCTCGGTCGGCATCAGAGTGGTTTTCTTTGTAATTATCGATAGAACCTTACACGCGGCTTTGTTTCCTGCCGCATGTGGTTACGAGCCCCAAGTTACCCCGAGAAACTCAAGGAGTGTTCTCTAACCGGCATGGCACGACGCTGGTATCGGGATTGGCGTGCTGCAAACCCAGTCGCCTCGTAACGCGACGCCGGCGACGCGCTCGTGCACGAGTTCCGACCGGTGCTGCTCGGAGTCGACATCGCCAGCCGCATCAAGCAGGAACGCAAGCGATGGAACGAGACGTACCGCGAGTACTCCGACCGATTGTAGCATATGGCGGACTCGCTGGAAGGCGGCAAGGCAGTGCCCGCGAACGCTCGTCACGCTCTCGCCGCGTTCATTCGCAATGCGTACCCCAGGTGGACGGATTTCGCGGAGACGAAAGTGGACATGACTTATGATAACCCGGAGGTCGAGGTCAAGCGCGCGGTAGCCGTGCTCACGCAGAAGGCCGAGATCGACGGCCGGCTCCCGGAACGAAAGTCGAGACCAGCCGCAGTCGAGGCGCAAGGCAAAAAGGGAAAGGACAAGGCCAAGCCCGCCCCGGCTCAGAAGAACAAGATCCCGAACAAGACCGCCAAGAAACACCCGGCCGCTGAGGCAAACGTCGTCGAACGAAAGAAGAAACCGAAGACCGGCCGCAACGGCAACTCCAACAAAAGCATCACGTGCTACGACTGTGGACGCCAAGGACACACGGCCGTGTATTGCCGCAAGTACCTCCAGAAGAAGGACGACGAAGACGATGCCAAGGACGGCGACGTCCGGCTCGCGGAGGCAGAGACCGAAGACGACGAAGACGACCACGACGACAATGAGTGAGGGCTCGGCGTCAGGAGGTGCCTAGTCGTATTGGACTCGGGCGCGTCGCACCACCTGACGGGCCAACTCGACAGCCTCACGCTCACAAGCACGAACCAAGCTCTCGTGATCAAGGTTGCCGACGGTCGCTCAGTGGTGGCACGGTCCAAGGGGAGGCTCACTCTCAAGGCGCTGGTCGAAAATGGTAGAGGCGAGATCGTTGTTCGAACGACAAGCCGCCGTTCCGGCCACCGAGATCAAGATCGTGCGCACTGACGGCGGTTCCGAGTTTCTAAACAAGGACTTCCGGCGTCCGGTGCGACTCGGGGCATCGTGCAAGAGCACACGTCGCGCTACAGCTCGTTCCAGAATGGAGTTGCAGAGCGCGCCATCCGTACCGTGACGGAAATGGCTTCTGCGTTACTCACCGACTCAGGCCTACTCCACCTCATGTGGGTCGACGCGCTGCAGCATGCAGTGTTCTTGCGCAATCGCATTCCAAAGCGCGGCGAGACGGTAACTGCGCATGAGAAACTGTTCAATCGCCGACCTGATGTCAGCAAGATCCCCATCTTCGGACAAGCTGTGTCTTCGCGTGTGCCAGAGGAGATCAGGGTCAAGTATCAGCGATTCACCAACACCCGAGGCGAGTTGGCGCGTTCGTGGGCTGCACGGACGAGGTAAAAGGGTACAAGATCTATTTGCCTGGGCCAGGGCATCCAGTCTACGAGGCCTACGGCGCGACTCTGATTGACCGCATGCTCCACAAACTGCAGGACGTGGGAGAAGATGATGAAGCGGACTTCCAGCCAGACCCTGACGAAGACCCAGATGCAGCGATCCAAACCGAAGACGCACCGCACGACTCTGAGTCAACGGCGCGACGACGATCGCAGCGCATCGCAAGCCACACGAGGATCCAGGCAGCGGCATTCGCAGGCAGCGGCTCCTCCATCTTGGAGAACTGGAGGAAGTCGCAGCGCGAAAGAACGCGACGGACTGAGCGGGCGCTGCATGTCAGCTCAAGGTCGGCCTTGAGCTTCACGGACTTGGCTTCCCCCTTGGAGGCGGCGCGGACGAGATGGCGCGTGTCTCGCTCGGAGAGCTTGGGGGGGGAGACCGACGGGCTGCTTCGACTTCGTGATCTTGGCGACCAAGACCCTTGAGATGGTCGAGATCGGGCGGCCGACGTGGTCCTTGATCTGACGGTACGTGAGGCCTGCTTCGCGGAGCCCCTTGATGCGGCCGACCTCCTCTGGTGTTAGGTGGGCGGACACCATTTGCTGACTGGCGACCACGTGGTCAGATTACCACACAAATTGATTTGACCATCACTCTATTAATATAGGTTTTTGTATGCTCTTTTTGTTCAGTGATTGTGTCCGCGAACAACAAGCTTGTCATCGGGGCAGACTTTATCCAGGACGAACCTGGTGTCATCGCGTTATTTTCCAAGCCGAAGGACATCTAGATATCAGTCAAGGAAGAGTCGGTTTAGCCTGTTGTTTGATCCTGAGACAGCTTGTGGGGCGTGTGTCCTCCCCAGGCTGTCTCAGAATCAAACAGCTGGCTAAATCGACTCTTCCTTGACCGATATCTAGATGTCCCCGTGCGATATGCTGCCAGCCGTATCATCGTTAGTGGCAAGACGTACTGTAAGAATTCTTTGATGGTAACGCGACCTTAGGCATATCAATATTGCAAAAATACCTGAGGTACGAAATCATATGAATTTCTGCAGCAATCATACATATAGCAAGATCAAGGTAATATTACTGGTTATACTACTTGAAGTAGACCGAATCTGAGCGAACATGGGTGGCAACGACACCGAGCCAGGTTAACCATTCTGACCGTGTCGTCTAACCGCTTCACTACTATTTTTTTAGACAAAGGGATGATTTTTGCACATTGGTAAGACGACGAATATCTACACACAACCATCGTTTTTGATTTGACAGTTATTGAAGTGTTACCCACCATTTCCCTACTTGGGATACCTCATCCCACAGTCTCGAAGGGGATCACTCACCATCCACAGAAGACGACAAATTCGATGACGGAGACTACGTCCGAAGTAGAAATCATCAAACGAAAAAACACCAATTCACTTTCGTATATCCTCCCCAATATGCATCCTTATACCGCTTTGGATATACTCCCCGATCTACAGTGATCTCGACTGAGGTACACCCTCCTCGATTTGCATTAGTACTGAGTCAATGTCCTCCCCCAATCTGCATTACTAGATAAACTGGTACGACAGGGGTTCGTGGGACCTCCTCAACTTGCACAACCTCCACAACGTACACTCGCTAGCACTAGTGTATGCCATCTGCGAACCCCGTGCCATCATTGAGTGCTCGTGGATTTTTACGATCAATCCCCGTCCATTTTTACTGTTTATACAGCTCAAGTGACCATCAAACACCAACTTCCTCTGCTGGCTAGCAGTGCGCTAGAGGACTCGATCAACTGGCGAAGCAGCCCAGGACTTGCTGCTCACCTGCCCATTCAACTTCACCGCTGATAAGAGCCTCAACGGCCCCTCCCCTTGTAACCAACCGCCATGGACGCCTTCCAACGCTGAACGTATTCAGGTTCCCCTGTTATCGCCCATGCAGATAGCCTCCTTCAATTTCGAACGTTTGGTGGGTTATTATGGGCGGGAATTGGCTATTGGCGTTGCAAGACGTGCACGAAGGCCTAAAAGCAGGAAGAGGGTCGCGGCGTGTCGAACCTCGTCCAGCATAGGCGAAGTCAACATCCCGGGCATTCAGAGGTGATGGCTGCATCGCACGTCAACGGCACGCTACGCCCGTGGATCAGCCTGCGTACAGTCAGCCGCATGGCGTGTATCGACTGGATTGCCGACCTCAACCTGCCATTCAACCTTTGTGAGCAAGACGAAAACCAAATGCGGAGACCCATTGCTCGACGGTCCAGATGGTCTTGTCGTTTTTCGACAAGACCATAGGCCAGTGCGTGTTTCTGGTGGGAGACAATCCTTCCCTCAATAAGAGACTCGCCCACATCATGGGAGTCCCGCTGGTTGGCTGTGCGTACCACCGGGTCAACCTCGCAGTGGGCGTTCTCACCAAGACCTTGGAGGCTGGGTTGGACGAATCCAGTATCTCATGGTGAAGCTGCGAGCTCGGAATCAAGCTGCAAAACTGCGGTGAGTCCTTTCACAAATATCATGGAAAATGATTTTATTTCTAACTTTATTTTTCATTTTAAATTCACTACCAATCTGCGTCCTGTCCTCTGATATGATACCCGATGGGGTTCGACGTTTCGGATGCTTCTTCGTTATTTCGAACTACTCCCCTTCCTCGATCGAGATGACGGCACGATCGCAAACCTGCTTCCGTCACCTACGACAACCAAAAAGCTAAAAGTTTTGCTGGAGGACGTCGAGATCATCGAGTCAGCGTCGAAGGCTGTCCAGACCTCGGCTGTATCGATGTGGGACGCTCGAGTCCTGTATGACGCCCCCATCGTGCAGTTTCAGATGCTCGCGCAGTTCATTGATACGTCATTGCTACGTCTGCTTACTGGCTTGGTTCTTTTCTTTGTCAGTTCTAACTTTGTGTGTACTTCGGACCGGAAGCACCAATCGTGGATTTTCGTTTCCACCCGCTTTCAGCCCTCAGCAGCCCTCAGCACCCAAGCGATCGGTTGGTTCCCCTCTTCGGCTACCTCCGAACGTTGCCCAAGGCTTCACATGCCTTAAGGCTCATTGTCAATCCAGCTCTCCCCAATGAGCACCCGGCAAGTGTGCACGCTCTTCCACACGGCGCTCGATGCCAACCGCTACAAGTGGAACGTGTGCGGCGTCGAGCGCTAGCAAGCACCAAGGACGGGCTACAGTAACCCTCTCAGCCACCTGGCGTCCCACCACCCGACTCAAGACGAATATTGCGACGAGTTCCAGCGAAGGTTTTCGGCTTTGTCGACAACAAGACCTCCAACATCTACGATTGAATGCGGTGGATCATCGAGTGGAGCCTCCCGCTGAGCAAGTGCGAATACCCACTCACGCGCAGCATGGTCAAGATGCGCCCGACGACCGCGGAGGCGCTCAAGGCTAACATGCGTCACGTCGCAGGCCGTGTCGACCAACACATCTCGGAGGAGATGGACGAGCACTTCGGACTTGTGTTTGACGGATGGTCGGCTGGCCCGTCCACTTATTCGGCGTGATCGCTGTCTACGTTGCGGGCGACGTTCGCCGTGAACGTCTCATTGGTCTGTCTCCCACGGAGAATGGCCAAACCGCCGACGCCCACATCGAGTACATTGAAGCGATTCTAAGTGTTAACGGGAAGGACGTGTCCATGGTCAAGTTTCTGGCTGTCGCCTATACATATTCAAACTCTTCATCGTTCTCGTCTGCGACGCCATCACTTCATTTCCCACTATTGCTTGACTCGCTATCACCAGACGCACCAGAATCTGTTTCGTGCGGACGCTCCGCGTGGTTGGCAGCTCAAATCCGCGTGGTCACACCGCTTGTGCGAACGGCCGTGCTCACCGGCGCAAGTTCCTTAGCTATGGCAACAAATACGTTGATTTCTTATTTTTAGCTATGACAACAAATACGTCAGATTCTTTGTCGCAAGACGTTGGGCTTGTCTCAATGGTCGATGGCAAGCTTGATGCATTGTGCTTTGAGAGCCGCGGACTGCACCCGAGCAGACTGGCGCTGGATCGTGTGAACACCGAGTTTCTTGCCTTGGAGGCTTCTCCGAGTGGGAGATCGGATTTGTTGTCAAACATCCACGCTGTCTATGGGTGGATAACCCTCGTCGTGGGAAACCCCGTCGCCCAGGCCCGAAACAACTATTAACCGAGAGACAGATTCGTGGGCTGGTGCGTCTGGTCAGCAAGGGTGACCACAAGGCCAAGTAGCTGAAGACAGAGCTCGACTTCAAGTGCAGTGCCCACACGGTGCGGTGTATCCCACAGGGGTTTGTTTTTATTCTCTACGAGTTCATGGAGTGTACGCTAGATCTAACCCCGGAGCGCAAGGCTGCGCGCCTCCGCTTAGCAAAGGTGCACGTGACTATAGCAGACGAATGGGACAAGGTGCTGCTCTCCATAAACAAAAATTCAACCTGGATGGCCCCGATGGGTCCAAGAACTACTGGCACGATCTCCGTCAAGCCCTATTCTGATTTGCACGTGAGGCTTATACAGGCGTCACCACACTCCAAGAACAAAGGAAGTTTCAAATGTCAGAACGCAACCAGAGTTATTTGCACAACCCACCTTGTTACTTCCCAGGCTCTGCTCCGCACCACTACTGCTACTGCTGCTGCTCTTGAAACTCAACAGTTCCTTAAATCACAACATTTACATTGCATATAGCTCAATAGCGATCACTCCTCTGTGCGGAGGCTCATCCGGCGCGTGTTGTCACGTTCGTTGGGTTAGCTGTGAGAGATATGATCATCTCAGAGTTTACCGAGAGAAGACTGGATCGATGCTGCATCGACACGTTGTTGCACTTTGGGGATGCATTTTGCAGTGATTGGTGATTTGCGGGATAGTGGGAGCATAAGTTGCGAGACGGAGAGGGTGGGCTTTTCAGGATGGCAAGATTCGCGTCGCCGGCGGGGAGGCAACCAAATTCATTCACACGCATGAAAGATGTAGTCGCCACCGGGGGAAGCGGCCGCGAATGGCAGCATAGCGTGGCGACGGACGCTTGACGGCTGTGGAGAAGTGTCAGATGGCTCTTGCCGCTCATGCTGATAGCGCCCACACCATGACGGATCCCCACCCATTTGGCGTTTGACATAGCGGCGGGGGGGGGGGGGGGGG
>JAADXN010000997.1:0-12306 GCA_023337875.1 Pythium apleroticum | reverse complement strand
GTTTGAGAGACTCGCGTGTTTGGTCCCGTGTTTGCTATAAACGGCCACCGAATCGAAAGCGAAGCCTGTCCCGTAGAGTATCTCACGTGACCGGAAGTGCCTTCTCACAACTTGGCGGCTTCATGGGACGGTGCGCGACATCAAACATGTCGGCCAAGTAGCCTCGCGCAGTTGCTATTGTTAACAAGATGCGTGGCGCGGAGCCGCCTTCGCATCACGAACACGCGAGATGGAGGCTGCGATGCTGCGGTGACGTGGTGAGAAGACCCGATGCGACCCACCGAGCAGCGCCGTCAAAGTAAGACGCGGCCTGCGATGGCGGGCTAGTCACGCAGTCGATGGAGGCGCTGCTGACCCCCCCCACTCAAATAGACCAGTCGCGGGTAGGCGTTGACTGTGAGATGTCGAAACGGGACATCCTCGTTGATCAAAACGAGCTGGGGCGAGCGCCGCCGAGCCTACAGCGAACGCAGTGGGAGACGGAGAAAACGGAAACGAGGCGGATGGAGATCTTTTATACTCCACCGGACAGAAGGTATCCATTATCGATAGCGTTGATCACAAGTGTCTCTCTGCGTGGCCTGGCTGCCCGCCTGCGGCTGGTAAGCGCCTATTTACATCGCCTGGTTGGTGAGGAATCGGTCGATCATGACGTAGGACGCAAGCGGTTGGTTCTTGGGCACCAAGTGGCCGGCGTCGCCAATGCGCACGAACGCCAGGTTCTCAAAATGCCACTTGGAGCCGGCGACTGTCTGCGTCCGGCTCGCTGTCAGGCCCAGCGGGTCCGCTGGCACCGTGAACGCCGCCTCGGCCGCCGCGTTGTAGCCCTGTTTGCCCTTCCACTCGAGCGCCAGCGTCCACGCGCGGTTGCCCAGCCAGTTGCACACGAGGTCGGCGTCGCCGGCGAAGATTAGCATGCGTAGTCCGTCGTCGAGCATCTCGGCGATCTCCCGCGTGTACACGTGGGCCCAGTCGCCCGAGTCCAGGTACGCCTGGTTCACATACTCGCCGCTACTGCCCCACACGCGTCCCTGCAGCACGTCCTTGAGCTTCGTCTGCACGAGGTCGGAGCCCAGGAACTTTTCGACCACGCCGCCGTCCGTGTCGTAGCACTCGGCGTCCGTGGCGCACGGCTGTCTGATGTCGTACACGTTGCGTCCAGCCGCCAGGAACGGCGACAGCATCTTGTCGTCGCACGAGCCTGAGACCGCGAGGCAGCCCGTTGCCGAGTCGTTGCTGTACGGGCGGCACGTGGCCAGCAGCGTGGCGCAGGCCTCGCTGTCGGCCTTCATCTTGGCGATCTGCGCGTCCGTCAGCAGCGTGAGGTTGTAGTTGTTGTTGGTCGCCATCTCCACCGAGTATTTGTACTGCAGCACGAGGTTCGGGTCGCCGTTGCCGATGGCCACGCCCTGCAGGTTCACGCGCTTCGTTGTAGGCGACTGCTTGTTCTTCGTCCAGATGTAGTAGGCGGCCGCGGGGATGTAGTGGCCGGCGTAGCTCTCGCCCGTGAGGAACAGCGGCCGCCCCACAAACTCTGGGTGCTTGTCCAGGAAGCCGTCCAGGAACGCGTACATGTTGCGGCCAATGTCCTCGCCCGTGGCGTCGCGGTCGGCGTCGTCCGTGAAGTAGGAGAAGCCGACGCCCGAGGGCTGCTCCAGCCAGATCACGTTCGCGTGGTTGTTCCACGCGTACGCGTTGCGCTTGAGACTGAGGTCGGGCTGCACGAGGCACGGGCCGTTCTCCGTGAGCAGGCCCTCGAGGCTGGACGACCCGGGGCCGCCGTTGAGCCACACGACCAGCGGGTCGCTGGCGGCCGCAGCACTGCGCGAGCGAGCGAACCAGTAGAAGTAGTGGTCGTCGCGCTTGTTCTTGAGCTTGATATAGTCCGCCTCGACGCCTTTCTCGCCGCAGAACCAGTCAGACGAAGAGGGAGAGGCAGCAGGAGGAGCTCCAGAGCCTGTGGAGATAGCGGAGACCGTCGCGGAAGACTGGGTCTCCGACCAGTGGAGAAAGGCGACGAGCGACGCGAGCGCTGCGGTGGCGAAGAGCACGACGGCCACGCGGCGCAGCAGCAGCGGACGAGAGGCGGGGGAGGCGGAGGAGGCGTCCCCACGCAGCGGCGTGGCTTCACTGGGCGTCGCCATCTTCAGGAAGTGAGCCAAAGGGACGGACGGAAGGGACGGCTGGAAGATGGATCCACTGACGATGACGAGGTGTGTCAAACACGATGCATGAAGATTCTGTTCTGAGGAGTGGCGTCGGGTTTTGGGATAGTGGTCATTGACAGTATCAGCCAATCGTACGAAGGGAGTGTGTACCCATATCATCATATAGAGGGTATCTCTTCAGCCTCGGCTTCATCGTGTCCTTCATCACACCACACATCGCTTCGCTGGGTTCATCGGCGTGCCGGCGGTGCACTGGAAGGTCTCCGCGAACGTTGCAAAGTTCATCAGTGGGTCGTTCGCGCGCCAGCGGCCGGGCGACTGCTGGTCCGTCTGCCGCAGCATTTCGCTGTAGCCAACCGGCTGCAGCATCGCCGCAGGAAACACCATCTTGTTGCCGCTCGCGTCGTAGTACGCGTTCGACGCGAACAGGGTCCACCGCGTGCGGTCCACTGGCTGGCTGATCCGGCGCACCTTGGCGTTGGCCACGAGCTGCTTGAGCGACAGCACGTTCTCGAAGAACTTGTCCGACTTGATCTCGAACGGCAGCTTCGAGACCGCGTCTGGACCGCCAATGTAGTTGCGCGCGTGCTGCAGCTTCTCGCAAGCGGCCTTTAGCGTGGCCTCGTCCAGCCAGTCCTCAGGAGGCGACTCATCGAGTCCTCGATCTGGTCCACGAGCTGCTGCGCCGACGTCTTCGCCTCGCTGTCGAACACCTTCGCCATGTAGTACCCGCCGAGCTGCTCGCCCAAGTACGTGGTCATTGTGTCCACGCAAAACTTCTCGCGTGGCACCAGGGAACCTGAGCCAACTACAGCGCCGTGGAAGTCGTAGCCCACACGACGGAAGTACTCGCCGAGCACGTCGCCGAACGAGT
The DNA here is from genome assembly GCA_023337875.1 of Pythium apleroticum. Taxonomy (NCBI): domain Eukaryota; phylum Oomycota; class Peronosporomycetes; order Pythiales; family Pythiaceae; genus Pythium; species Pythium apleroticum. The sequence continues at coordinate 9,264 of JAADXN010000997.1, read as the reverse complement.
CGATGACGTGGAAGCTCACAAAGTTCTTGAGGTGCTCCAGCTTGATGCTGCTCAGCACTGCGTTCTGGTTGTCGAAGAAGCGCGGCGTCACAGCGGTGCCGTGGCGCCGGCATAGTACCACTTGCGGGTCTTCGCAGGCTTGACGTCGGTCAGCTGCGGCGGCGCCTGGGGCTGAGAGAGTAGACGTGTGGACTCGTTCATGGGCTCGGCCATCGTGGTTCGCGTGGGGACTGAGAAGCGGAAGCGAGAATGAGAATGCAGACAGAGGAGGCAGAAGGAAGCTCGAATATCATCATACACTCTGTTTTCAGTACCACTAGCGGCATCTGGTGGCCGCCCTCGACTAGGCAAAGAACTGCCCCCACAGCGCCATTAGCCTCGCGCAGTCCTCACTGTCGGCCTTCATCGTCGAGATCCTCGCGTTCGTCGGCGGCGCTTGAGTGGCGTTGTTGTACGCGGCCATGTCCCACGAGTCCTTGTACTGCAGCACGAGGTTCGGGTCGCCGTTGCCAATGGCCACGCCCTGCAGGTTCACGCGCCTCGCGGCCGAGGGTGAGAGCTGCTTGTTCTTGGTCCAGATGTAGTTGGCAGCCGCCGGCAGGAACTGACTGGCGTAGCTCTCGGCCGCGAGGAACAGCGGCCGCCCGACAAACTCGGCGTGCAAGTCAAGCAAGCCGTCGAGGAAGTCGTACATGTTACGGCCGATGTCGTCGTCCGTCACATTGTCGTCGACACCACCAGAGCTGTACACGCCAGGAAGGCGATCCAAGTAGACCACATGAGCGTGGCTGTTCCAGGCGTACGGGTTCGCCCTGCGGGTGAAGTCGGGCCGCACGACGCACGGCGTGTTCTCCGCGCGCAGTTCCTGATCGCTGGGCGAGCCGGGGCCGCCGCTGAGCCACACAACGAGCGGGTCGGTTGTGGCCGCAGCGGCGCTGCGGGAGAGCGCAATCCAGTAGAAGTCGCTCTTGACACCGTTCGCCGCGACGCCCTTGTCGTCGCACCACCAGTCGGAGTCTGAGGCGCAGGTGCCAGGAGCAGCGACAGAGTCTGTGGAGATGGCAATGATCCGGTGCTGCTTCATCCACTCGTCCCAATCTGCTTGATCCTCGGGCGTCCGGAGAGGGAGCTTGGCTGTCCGGATCTGGGATTGCCATTCATCAGGTCGGACAACGCCAACAACTGGCCGCCCTAGAAAACGATCGCAGACGCAGAGCTGGAGAAAGGACAAGGTGATCAGCAAGACAAGCGCAGTGGTGGCGACCATCGCGCGACGCAGCAGAGACGAGCAGAGGCGGCGCCACGCAAGGCAGCAGAGTGGCGGCGCGTGGCATCGCCACGGAGGAAGTGCGAGGGAGGAAGAAAGGAAGTGGATTAGCCAATCACAGTCGCGTATTGTATACCCATATCGGTTTGCACGGGTGATCGTGACATGGCGCGGAGACTGCCACTGGCAGTTCGTACAACGCGAATTCACGCGATGGAAGACGGCAACTTCGATCCGCAGTTGCAAATGGACTGGCAAAAGCTGGGAGAGTAGGTTGTGGATCGAAGTTCGCTGTCCGCTTGTCAGTAGGAGCTGTGTCCTAGTCTCCGTGGCCACACGCAGGTGCGTGACGGAGACCATGCCACTCACTGATTATGAGGTCGCGTCATGTACGAGCCGAGTCCTGTAGACGCCATTCCAGTGGCACTACGAGTAGACACTAGTCCAGATTCTGAAGGACAACCCACGTTGCACAAATCCACGCCACTGTATATTAATACAAACGTTCGTGTTATGAATCTCATAGAATCCGTCGCTGCTGTGCCGCCAGCAGCTCTACGATCACATCAAATCGGCCAAACTGTGCCGCTTCCAGTACTGTGAATCCGCGGTAATCACACGCCAGGGCGTCAGCCCCACGCATGAGAAGCCGCTTGACGACTGCGACCTGCGTGTCGCTCTCGCCTGAGGCAAACCGCGCAGCTGACTCGTCGAAGAACGCCGCCACGTGCAGCGGCGTGCGGTCGTCAGTGTCTCTCGCCTCCAGATCCGCTCCGCTGTCCAGCAGCAAGTCGATGAGCTGCGTGTGGCCGTCGCGTGCAGCGATATGCAGTGGCGTGGCGCCTGCCACGTCGCCCACATCCACACGCGCGCCGGCTCGGAGCAGCAGGTCTGCTGACTCGAAGTGGCCGTGATGCACCGCCCGATGCAGCGGCGTCCAGCCCTCCACACTTTGTGAGTCCACGTGAGCTCCCGCCTCCAGCAGCAGCGTCACCACCGCGACGCTGTTCCACTCGACGGCGCTGTGCAGCGATGTCCACTGGAACTCCTCGTCTCTCGCGTTGGCGTCGAACGCGCGTCCGTTTCGATGACGGAGCAGCACGCGCACGAGCTCCTCGTTGTCCTGGTCCACCGCCACCAGCAGCAGCGGGCGCTGTGCTTGATCTTCTTCCAATTGGCTCTGGTCGTCCACGTGGCTCAGCAGCGTCTGCGCCAGCGCGGCGTCGCCCTCGTCCACGATCCTCCGCAGCAGCTCCGTTGCAGGGAGCTCCTGGCTCACAGCATCATGAAGTCTCAGCCTCAGCAGCACGTCCAGCAGCTCAGCAGCTCCGCTCTCGATGGCACACCGAAACAGCTCCGTGATGGTCTCTCCAGTGAGCTCGTGGAGGTCGTGCGCGCGTCGCAGAGTCGCTTCCACATGCGGGAGCTGCCCACCGAGCAGCTGCGAGACAGGCGGCAGTGGCTTGAGTGGACTGCTGCTGCGCGTGGCGTCCAGCGGCGGCGTGTGCGGTGTCAGCTGCGACGAGGCCGCGACCATCGAGACAGAGAGACAACAGAGAGACGACGACGACGATGGAAGTCGCACGTGTTCGGTGGTGGTCGTGGTCGTTGTGGGCCAAAGGGCAACTCGTGGCGACTGGAGCGGTCCACAGATGGACGTTTCTGATTGGTGGATCGCCAGCGGATCCGCTCGTCGCCGAACAGCTCCGAATTCCGGCAGCAAGAAATGCCCCACCGAAATCGTACTTAATGGGGTAGATGTGAAATTAGGGATTACGGAGTTCTAAAAAGGGATAGCATCGTGACTTTGTCCCTCGCGTTCCGCGAATCTCAGGAACGGGAACCGGTACTCCCTCTTTACAACATCCCCACCAATAGTGACTCGCCACCAACCTTCCTTGTCCACTTACGCCTAGTCCTTAAACCGAGGATCTGACTACCTCGTAAAGGCTGTGACTGCCTGTCTTGACTCCTTCGCCAGAGAGATCCGCATGGCCATGCTCATCATCGACTGCAGCTTCCAGTTCCCAAGTCCCCACTTCACGCTCACACGCCCACGCCCTCAGCCATTATGATGAAGACGCTGCGCCTCGCGCTGCTGCTCGCGCTCGCCGCCTGCCTGGCCGTCGCCCACGCCGAGTCCATCGCCAAGGACCCGTACACGCTTTCGGACGGCACGGTCGTGATCCCCGACGGCGAGGAGCGCGCGGCCGACGACGTCGCCGAGGAGGCCAAGGACAACACCTACACGACGCTCGGCGGCGACAGCCCCATGGCCGGCTACGGCCACGGCCGCTCGCTGCGCCAGTAAGCCACCCGCCACAAACCCAACTCGTCCGTAATACACGTCCGTCCCTCGCCACGAGGACACCGTTTTTCTCTTGTCAATTGTTTTCTGGATTTGAGTCGCTACGCTGCGAGGTTCGTTGCCTGGAAGCGTCTCCACGTTGCCGCGATGGCGTTGTGTTTACGTCGCATGCAGCGGCAAAAGACCTCCCGGTCCTTCACGTAGACGCACTAGTGGGTCGCCGGCGTCTTCTTTCAAGCGCCAGAACACGCGTAGAACACCTCCACCAAGACCTCCACCTGCTCCATGCCACACACAAGCGTCAGCGCATGCTATTGGGAACCCACACCTGTGGACTCAATACTGTCAGTATCAGTTGTCGATCGACGGTGTGGGCTCGACGGCTCCCGGCAGCATGGTGACGAGGGGGACGTCGCAGTGGATGCCATCGTAGTAGCCCCGCATGTCGCACGAGAGTGCGAGCCGCGAGTTCGGCTCCCAGTCGCCGCGTCGCGTGGCTCCAAGTCGCAGATCTCGGCCTTCCCATTCACAAAGTTCGACTCCCGCTAGCGAAAGTCGTCCGTCAGCGGGTCTACCACCCTGCCATTCGAAGAGAACGGGGACCAGCGAATGCGGCGTATCGCGCCGAGCGCTTCGCTCACTGGTTCGGTGCTGGTAGTGAGGACGTGGCCACAGAACGGAGACCCCGGTGTGATGATCGTCTCGTCATGCACGCTGTGCTCAAAGCCCAGAGCTCCGTTCTCTACCTCAACATCAGCGCACTTACACAACAGAAGCCGCGCTGCAGTGGTAAGTATGAACAGTATGCGCGCGCCAGTTTCGAAGAGAACCTGGATCCTGAGCGCGGTGTCTTCTTACCAAAACGCGCGGTCGTGATCCCCACTGCGGAGGACTGGATTGAAGTACTCTTCGTGCCGTTTGAGAAAGGCCGCAATTTCGAGAAAAGTAGGTAGTCATTCAAGAGAGGGATCCGCTCGTGTAGTGACACCTTCAGACTGCGAAAATGAACGCGCTGCCGCAGGAGGTGACTGTGGCTGTCGCGCGCTTCCTGGCGCCTGCGGACGCCCTGCGTTGGCTCGTGAGTGCGCTGGAGTATGAGCATCACACTCTCGCGACGACGCTGCGGTTCCACAGCGGCGTGTATCCGCTGGCGCATCGCTCGTCGCAGGCGTTGCACTGTGCGGCCTCGCACGGCTGCCTGCGTGCCATGGCAGCGCTGCTGACGCCACTGCCACTCGTCGTGCCCAGTGACAAGCTACGCGCGTACGTGGCTGCCACGCTGCGGAAGAAGCTGCCAGCGTGGGTGCTGCACGACGCGATCCGCCACTGCGACGACGACATGCATGTCCAGTGGCTGGTGTCCCAGTGCCACACACCGCGAGACGACCCGTCCGCGTCCCTGGAGCTCGCAGCGACGCACAAGAGACTCGCGCTGTTCCAGTGGCTAGCAGAACAGTCCGCTTTGAAGGGCGTGCGCCTTCTTGCGCCCCTGGACGACAGCGTGGGCTACGTGGGCTGCGTGGTGACGCGGCCGCAGGACGACGGCGGCGTGCTCGTGCAAAGCTACTTCGTCGACGCAGCCAACGGCCTCGCACCGAGGGTCTGCTACAGTCTCTACTACGGCCTGCAGCCTCCGCCGTACGCGGCGATGGACCACGCAGCGGCGGTCGGGGACCTGGCTCTGCTGCAGCGGCTGCACGGAGACCCGCGCGTCTCCTGGCCGTGTACGACGCGCGCCATGGACGCCGCCGCTGCCAGCGGACGCCTGGACATCGTCCAGTGGCTCCACATGCACCGTGAGGAAGGATGCAGCCGCCGAGCCACGGACGAAGCTGCTCGCAACGGCCACGTTGATGTGGTCAAATGGCTCTACTACTTCAGACAGGAGGTTGGCAGCGCGTCGGCGTACGATAATGCGGCGTCCAGAGGCCATCTTCGTGTCCTGCGGTGGCAGCGCACGCGCTTTGTGGGGTTTAAGGTCTCGATGTGGGCGCTAGAAGAGGCGGCCTTGGGCGGCCATTTCGAGACGCTCAAGTGGGTGGACGAGACCCACGCACGGCTAGAAGTCACGGTCGCGATGGTGCAAAACGCCGTGAACGGAGGCCACTTGGAGCTGCTGCAGTGGCTCGTGGACAAGCTTCGTGCCGAGAGCAAGGCCCCGCGGTCGTTTTTACAGTCGCACTTCATCTCCCCGAGTGCCGCGAAGGGGAACCTGCCGCTCTTGCAGTGGCTGTGGCTCGAGTTTGCGGTCCTTCCGCACGACGCGCTGCACCACGCGCTCACCAGTGGCTGTCTGCATGTGGTTGACTGGCTGATGGATATCCAGCCGACAAAGGAGCAGAGGCTGCGGGCGGATACGCTGTGGAGAATGGCTGCTGAGGGCCAGTGGACGACTCTCGAATGGCTTCTACAGACCCACCCGCGGCTGTGGGAAGAAGACTGCGACTTCCTATCAACTGGCGTATTGGCTCGCTCCGGGAGACAGCTGAGAGCCGTCGAGTGGCTGGTTCGGTACATGCGACTGATGTTCAGCTATGCGCCGGCCAAGTGCCTGGCTGAACCCCTGCTGCCCGAGTGGGCTGCACGCCACTCATTGGACGACATTCTGGACCAGCTTCTCGCTCGTGGACATCCGCTCATTATGTCCAAGCGCGTGTTGGACTCGCTGTTGCTGTCGTCGGCCTCATCGACTGCCAGTCGAGTTATAGAGGCGATCGTGAGCCAGCATCCCGACTGGATCACCGCTCGTCTCATCCAGTGGGCAGCTACGTACGGCTTCACGGGTCTCCTCACCACAATACTCGGTGTGTACTCGGCCCATGGCGTCGCCGTTCTGCATTCAGCGCTGTCTACCGCCTGCAGACACGATCTCACGACGGTCGTGGAGTGGGTAGACCACCATTCGCTTCAGCGTGACGTCGATGCAACTACTGCCATGGATTTGTGGCGTGGATGCACGCGCGTAGCAGCTCAAAACGATTCGTTGGCGGTGTTGCAGTGGCTGCGTGGACACAATCAAATCCGAGAGACTCATTCTGAGATCGCCAGCCCTGCTGTCCGCAACGGATCGCTGCGAGTGCTCAAGTGGCTGCTACAGGACCAAACCGGAGTCAGCCTGTCGATGCAAATCGACGCGCGAGACGTCTGCTCGGCCATTGGACGACGTCACGTTGGCGTGGTCGCCTGGCTTCAGACACTGTCTTCTCTTCAGGTTAACGCAGTGTCTACACCCACACTACAACGCGAAATCAACTGCTTTCTGGATCGTTGGACGTCGCCACGGACTACAACTCGTTCTTGAGCACGTGACGAAGTCGGTACGCGACACTCGCAGCCGTGGGTCGTTCGTTTGGATCAAACGCCAGGCACTCGCTCGCCAGCGACGCGATGCCTTCCGGACACTCAGCTGACACGGACGGACGCAGCTTCCCCAGTGACACCAGCTGCGCGATCTTGGCACTCGACATGGGAGACCCGTCCGGGTTGAGAGCGTCGAAGAACGGCGGCTTCATCGTATCCAGCTCACACAGCAGCACGCCCAGCGAGTAGATGGCGCTCTTGGCGGGGTCGCTGTTGTTGTTCCTCAGAATGATCTCCGGTGCCAGCCATTCGACGTACTGCATCGCCGAGGACCCGTCTTGGCGTCCTCTTGCGGCCGCAAACACACTGAGCTTGCAGCGTCCGTCGTCGCCTTCCAGCAGCACGTTGCGTGACGTAAACGTCTCCATCGCTGCGTCAGTTGTGCCGTGTAGGTACTCGAGCGCGTCCACGACGTCCATAGCTACTTGACACTTGAAGTCAGCCCAGCCCAGATCAGCGCCGTCGGAACTTCCGAGGAAAACACGCAAGTCGCCTCGCGGCAGATACTCGACCACAGCACTCGTCGCCCACTGCTTGGTCCACTCGACGCCCACGAATTCCGTGATCTTCGGGTGGCTCAACTGCGCCATTCGCACGATCTCGGTGGCAAATCTCGTCGCGTTGGCAGCCAGTTCCATGTCCGGCTTGAGTCTTTTCACCACGACTGGGGTGTCATCTATGTGAGCGCCGAGCCACACATCGCCGAACACGCCCGTGGAGAGAGGCTTCGCCGTCGTAAGCTCGTCGGACGGGATCCGTTTTGAGAGTAGCACGGGCTCGGACCAGAGTCCAGTGGACGCCTCAGCGGCTTGGAAGACGTCGATCGACTCGACGCTTTCTTCGACGTATTCCACGGCAGCAGACACGTCGAAGGGGACTTGTGTCGATTCTGCTGCTGATGGCTTTGTGGGGCCTACAATGTTCTGGCGCACGGCGTCACTCTCTTGCATGCCCTCGTGTTCATCTTGTGCGGACTTCGTTCTGAGCTTCATGAGCCACTCCCGCATGGACTCGTCCGTCGAGGCAGCTACGCATAACAGACGGCCGCCATCCAGCTCAATTTCGAAGGTGTTCTCTCGCTCGTCCACGAGCTCGACTGCACGCACGACACCGGAGTCCACGGCTTCACTGCCTGTCTCCTCCGATACAAACGACGACAGCGTACAATGTCGTAGCGTGAACCAGAGTCGCTGCCACCCTCCGTCAGCCTCCTTCTTCTCGAGCCAGCCCGAGTGCTGCACCGATGAGTGGCGGTCCGCGGCTTCCGCCACCGCGTCGTACCAGGCCTCGCTCTCCTCCCTTGAGTCCGTGTGTAGCTTGAGCGCGCGGCCTGTAGGACCAAGCCCCAGCAGCCCGTTCTCGACGTCCGGCCATCGCTTCACTGCCACGGCCTCGAAGCTTCCCATCTCCTTCCTGAGAGTCTCCGTGTCGTAGTACGTCAGCCACGCGCCCCGCAGCACCATGAACCGCTTCTTCCAGTTGCGCACGAGATTGCCCTGCTTGTAGACCCACCCAGCGTGGTCGCCGTCGTGCGCCGTCGCCTCCATTGCCTGGAACTGCTCGTGTCGGTCTCCGCGTTGTCGTTGGTCTCTCAGTTCTTCTTGTGAGTCCACACCGCCGGTGCACTGTACCAGCTCAGATCCAGCAGCGTGTGGCTCATGTGAGGGAAGAAATGAGTTCTCTTCCATCGACAACTCATTTCTCTCCTCATATATCAGAAGTCCAATTTGAACTAAGCTAATCGAAATTCCTACATTGATTAGCTTCGATCAAAGAATTGAGGACGAAGGTATTGTCGAATTCATCCATTATGGCCACAGGGTTTGCAAATTCACCGCTAAATAGCCCCCAATTAATTAGCCAACCCTTATTTGCTATATAAATCCCACAAGCCACCCCGATTTCCAAGTCTTTGCCCGGATATAGGAGACAGTTCTCGGGCCACCACTCATTCCCTACATCACTGGCTTTTTGAATAGAGCCTCCAATCCCGAGGAATGCCTCTTTCTTCGGCGGCATTCTGCATCTTTTAGGCCGCAAATCTGACAGCAGTTCGAGCTGCGATGGTCGCGGAGGTCGTGGTACGGATCGGAGGTTTTGGAGCGAGCAGCAGGACGGCGGTACCGGTGCCAGACGCACGATTTCCATTCCCCGTTGACTCTCCATTCCAGGTACTACTGGATGCTGTGGAACAGCGCGTTGACGCAAGTCTTTCTGCTTACGAGCATCGCACGGCTCGAGAAGACCGCACAGTGTATCTCCGCCCAACCCCCACGTCTCCTCAGAAGGATCTCATTGCGTTGAACCCCGACAACTACCGTGCGCGCAT
>JAADXN010000996.1:0-12318 GCA_023337875.1 Pythium apleroticum | reverse complement strand
TGGTAGCAGAGTGCATGACCATACCGGACCGTCCGGCGCAATCTTCTGCGTCGATCTTGCGCGGACTCTTGTTGAGGGGGTGGGTCTTCCATCTCTTCTTCATAGTCGAAGTCAATCCCAAAGAACGGGTCGTCTTCTGCAACCTCACCTTCCACATCCTCGTCCACTCCTGCAGCCTGGTCCTGTTCTGCAGCCCGGCGCGCAGCCGTGGCAGGATCTGCCTCCACAGCACTCGCTGGTACCTCAGCTCGAGGAGGGGTTGCTCGACCGTTGTCTCCGGGCACACTGGCTGCCTCATTGGACTCATCTTGAAGCTGCCGCGCCGCTCCTTCGCTGGACACGCGAGCACCACTGGCAGTATCGTCCTCTTCTTCTTCCCGTATGTTGTTGAGATTGTAGTTGAGCTTTCGTCGAATCGAAAGGCGGCGGGCCTTGGTGGCACGGTTTTCCGGTCTGTCGGGGGTGGCCTGCAGGTCTCGCGCATCCTCCAGCTCTTGTCTTGTCCTCTTCCGTCTAAACATCACATAACAAACGGTTCAGCCATGCGAGGAGACTTCACATGGACCCGCTGCCATACCTCGGACGCTGGACTCCGCGGCGTGAGCCTCGGGCGGCTATCATATCTGGATCATCCTCTTCCTGCTTGGCTTCTTCCATGTCGATCTCTTCGACGCACTCCTCTTGTTTCGTCTCTTCCATGTCGATCTCTTCTACGAAGTTGCCTTCGTTGGTTTCTTCCATCTCATCGACTCGCACTTGATGGAGTCTTCCAGCCCGTGCAGTCGTTGGCGCAGCAGCGTCGACCGTAGCAGCAGCGGGTGTCTCTTGCCCATTGTGCTTCTCCTCTTCTTCTCTCTTCTTCAGCTCATGACGGAGCCTGCGTCTCTTATCAGAGCGTGCCTTCTTTGCATCGCGGTCTTCGTAGCTCTGGGGAGTGTCCTGGAGGCGGAGTTCATCGCTGATTTCGCTGCTCGTCCTCTTTCGTCTGGACAGAGGCAAGTATGAACACCGTCGTCCATGCTGCATTGGGCGCAGTAGTCCCTTACCTTCCCATCGCGCCTCCACAGGGCAGGAGCCGAAGCAAGCCGTGTAGCTGCTGGGTGGTGTGGCTGGCAGGTACTTGTGTTGGACGTGGTTGTTTGTTGAATGGCAGACTGTCTCCGTTTTCCCCTGCAACTCTCAGTGAGCGCTGCAAAAGCTCCAAGTGGAATCCCGTCTGATCCGTGTGTATATTACCCAGTGAACTGACCGGGTCAGATTCCTAGTTAGAAACTTATTCTGCAGAACTTATCACATGAAATTTTATAACTGAGGTGTCGGTGTCGGTGTCGGTGTCGGTGTCGGTGTCGGTCTCCGTGTCGGTGTTAGCGACACCAGGCAAAGCGACACCAGTCCAGTGCTGCTGTAAAGGAATGGCAGGTCCTTCAACAGAATGCAGTAGCGGTGGAGAAGCCGAGGAAGGAGCGACCGAACAGGGTACTAGTATCCAGGGTGAAGCTGGTCGGGATGATAAGGCAGCCAAACGGCAACCACGCCAAGAATGAGCCAGATCAAGTTTAGTTCGTGGGCGGAATTCGACGCAGTTCTTGCGGCGCACGCTCAAGCAACATTCCAAATCTACGCGTAAGACTAGCCTATCGACTGTAAGCGCCACTCCATTCACTGATCATGCACTTTGCTTGATGTAGGACGAGAACATCTCAAAGCATCAATGCAAAAACCAAGAGCTAACGACTGCTCGTGTTTCGCAATGCGAGAAACGGCGCGCGGAAGCCGACAAGCCGCGCAAGAAAATCCAAAATACATGGTTGTACGATACATCCTGCGGGGAGTTCTTCAAAAAAACTCTGGCATGCCCGCACAACTGGAAGATTCGCGATAGAGGTGTGTAGTTTGCCCCCTATTCTACCGTTCCCCCATTAAATGTGGCGTTTGTGGTGTAGGCGGTGGAGAGCGGCCAGCTCAACTGGCCCGTGCGCTAAGTTGCCTTGCGCGAATACAAGCGACCGTAAAGCGCACGGTGGCTGCCAACAATACCGTGTCCTTCAGTGTCCGAGTGACATCCCAAACAACCGTGCACAATCACCTTGTCGACGAAGCGATATGGCGCTGCTACCCAGAGAATCGCAAAGTTACTGACCCGACAATCATCGCCAAGGTTGCAGAGTACACACAGCAGGAATCGATGTTCTTCAGCATCGTTCAATTCGTCCGTGGAGCCACAGGTAAGAGTTTGCTCGAATGCCTTCTGTGAGCGGGCCCGATACATCACAATTTTTGTTCACATATTAGATCGCGAAGTGACGTACTTGATCGTGACGTAGACTCCTTCAAGGTGGGGGATGCGTATCCACAGCTCTGCACCATTTTGAAGAGCATGATGGACTCACCGTCGGAAGAGCTCTATGTGCAAAGGCGAGACTTACTGTACAGCTTGCTCGACGGTCTGGACGGCGTTCAAGACGCTGAGCATCCTTTTCACACTTACTTCGCCAAAGTCTGGGATTCATGCCGTGAAAAATGGCTCAGCTGCTATCGTGATCACCTCCCGCATCTCGGAAACAACACCAATAATCGCATTGAGTCTGCTTGGGGCAAACTGAAGCCCAGTCTCAAGCCCGAGATGCCCGTGGATGCGTGCATTGGCGTCGTCATCGCATCTCAACTGTTGGTCGAGTCCGAAAGTCGTGTCCAGGCCGCGCGGCGAGCAGTGACCATTGCGGCGGACCACAACTACGACCAAGAGATGCATGATGTTCTAGCCATTACAACACGGTACGCTGCGCGCCTAGTCGCGATGCAGTACGCGAGAGGCGAGCGAGCGGCAAGACTCGGCACCTTCATTCAAAGTGATCAAGTCTCGCTTCAGAACTCGATGGTTCCGAGCAGTCACGACATCCGAGTTTGTTTGGGTGAAATGTACATGTTGGCTCCAGACACTCGTGGTGGCAAGGAAATACTCGTCGACGGAACGCAGTGGTCGTGCTCGTGCCCGTTTCACATGACAATGCTGCTTCCCTGTGCGCACACAATCAAGATACGCGCTATTGTAATTTGCTTGACCATTTCGGATTTTGATGCACTTCTCACGTCGTTCTGTGAAAGCGGGGGATTTTTCCGTCGATTCCACTTCATTTGGTTGCAGAGCGGTGGCGAATCCACGGTCTTGGTCCGAAGGTAGTTCAAGGCACAGCAGTGGATGATGGCGGTCTCCGTGTTCGCTCGCGAACATCAAAATGCATGACGATGACTGGTGCGGAGAAGTTCTGTAAGCTGCGCCCACTCCTGGCGCAGATTAGTGATGCGGCAAGCGCGTTGGGGTCTGAGAGATTTCGGTTGGTTCAAGAACAACTCCAGCACTTCGTCGAGCTTCTCCACATGAATCACGTGCCACTCGTCACTGATCCAGCATCTACGGGTTCGATCGAACAAAGCCCAGCCACGTCGGCTACGAAAGCTACACCATCTCCTCTGTCGTCTCCGGGTACGGGTACGTTGCTTCAAAACCTGCATGAGTACACGAGTTATTGAGATATATCTGTAGATCCAGCACTGGTCGCAGCCAGCAACAGCGCACAACCGCCAGTACCCGATAATGCCAGCACACATCCCAGCCTGCTAGAAGTTACAGCACGGGCTGCTGCACAAACGACGTATCCGTCTTCTCAAGGTACGACTGCTTCACATTGTGTGCTGTTTACTGGGATTGACTTGGTTTCGTAGGATCTGATGTCGGTGTCGGTCAATGCGGCGAACAACATCAAGTCGAATCTTTCCAACTCCCGGCTCCGCAACGGACGTGTGGCAAGGTCGCAAGACCGAAAAAGCGAAAGTTTCTACCTTGTGCAGCGCCACGCTCAACAATCGATGACGCAGTTTTGGCTATGAAGCATGGCGGTCGACTCCCAACAGTAAGACAGGTGTGCGAGCATCTTGGCGGCCCTGTATCCTACGAACAAAGCACAAGATTCATCAATAGTGTTCGCGTTCACACGTTTCTCGGCGAGTCGGATGATCTCGTAAGTATTGTGCCAGCCACAGCACCCACGAAGTCACCAGACGACAGAACTTTTATATTGTCTGAAGCTCTCATCCGGATCTGCAAGAACAAAATTGAATCGGAGCTCCAGCGTCTGCGGAATGCTCGTGCTGGTCGATCCAATGACAAACGTGTCGTGGACGTGGATGAATATGAAGATCTACGAGATTCGATCGCCGTTCAAGTATCACAATCGTTTGAGACATCACGTCGGAGTATCGCCGTTCAGCAATCGTGGATCTACACGTGCCTTGAGGTCGACGCAATGGCCGCTCTTCATGGCTACCGCAACCACCTTGCTCAAGTCGAACACACGACGGGTTGGTGTGCGAGTTTGTCGACTGTGCAGAGGGATCTGTTTCCGTGCGTCAACGTAGTGAAGATCCTCGAGACTATTTCACTCAGCTACCAGATTCACGTCGGAGACCAAGTACGTACAGTAGCATTCGCCACGTGCCACGGCAGGATTCGGCTCATGAATCACTGTGATGTGTTGTACTGTGATACAGTACGCGTTGGTAGGAGAACTGTTGAATTTCGCGGGAGAAACGTGGTTGAATAACGTTTGTATCACGATGAGCCTGCAGCAATTAGTGGTCGAGTATCCCGGTATTATCGTGAATCCTGCCAGTCACGTCGTCCTTCCAAAGCACTGTTCCATTCCAGTCGACTGGCGCGCCGTTCTGAAAGCGCGTTTCCTGTTTGTACCAGTCAATATCGGTCAACAACACTGGACGCTGATCGCAGTTGACGTTCGAGAGGAGACAATTGTCGTGTTTGATCCACTTCAATGTGGCTCCACGTACGACGCGATCGAGAAATGCTGTGTTGGCGTTATTCAAGACGGTCTACACGCCACAGGGTGCATTTGATCGCCCTTTCGTGTTCGACACCTCACAACGATCACCCAGCATGACTGGTTCAATTGCGGTGTGCACGTGATACGTGCTGCCCGAGCTCTAACGTACGGGCACACACCGAACCAACTCACGATATCCGCACTTGAGCAGCTTCGTTTCGAGCTGTTTGGAAGTTTGGTAGCCAGAGCTGCTAGCTGATACACGTGCTCGTTGGATAGTTTGGTTTGTACGAATCCTTAGGTAAAGCTACGAAAGGCGAAGCTCTTGGCAACTTGGTCGCATGGGTGTACCAACCCATACAGCCCATCATGATCTTGGTGCTCGATCTTGATGCGAAACAATGCTGTGGTCACCGTCGTTTTTGTCCTGGTGACGCCGGTTGTGACGAGAGTGATAGGTGTGACGGGTGTGATGGGTGTGATGCATGCACTTTCTCTTGGCATGTCACGCTTACTTTGGGCTCATTGAGACTGTATGGGAACGGTAAACTTCGGCATGATTTCTGAGCCGTTTTTCTGTCTCTTTCACAGAAGGTGTGACTCCAGCCTCGTCCGTTTGATCCGAAATTTCCACGGCTGTTTCAATCGATCGCGCACAGACAATCGCGCACAGACAATCGCGCACCAATCGAACACCCTCGATAATGCATTAGAAATATCTAGTAACAGAGGTTTTAGGACAAGAATGATTCTCAGGATCTGGCGGACAGCCAGAGAATGACGGTCCCTTATCCCTGGAAGCTCCATTTCACTGACATTTAGTGACAGGCTCTCCAATTTCAGCCAATAGATGGGCCCTGTTTGATTTGTTCACGCCTCAGTCAATCAAACCAATTGTGAAACTTTGGGCGAAAACGACAATATCACTTGGCAAAACACTGGCCCCGTTAGAGCGCCAGCATCAGACCGGAAACTTCCAAACTGTCATGCGGTTCATCGACTCTTGGTCGCACAGCACAGAGTGCGCTCTCGCTGGCAGCAACTCCAGTTGCCGCGTCATCGAATTGCTACGTGCGCGCTCCCCACCGACGCAACTCCACGTGTGTTCACGTGGAGCATTCCTACCACAAGTGATGCGCACCATGACTCGTCGTGGTTGCCGCTCTCACGGGCTTTCGTCGACTTGGCTGGATGTTGCTCTTCATGATGTTGAAGTATGGAGGAATATGAATGAATCTCCGACATCTCTTTATGTTTGTAGGCACGATTTTGTCCAATGACATGCTGTAGTTCCATTTCTGTCCAATTAATAAGTTTCCTGACCATAACGTGGTTCGTTTTATCCAATCACTGTCATCTGAGGTGCTTCCGACACAAGTCCGACGCATTTTGTCGGAAGCAAGCTCAAAATCCGCCCCCTCATTCTCAATTTTCATGTGTGGAGGGATCACCCGCATACTTGAACTTTTTCCGAAGGTCTCCGACAAAGAGGATGAGTGTGAGCCAACTACGCCCGCGAAACCCCCAAAACGCAAGATCCGTTGGAGTCAATGTGTTCGTTCGCTTCCTCGAGAAAGAAAACATCTCCCAAGACTATGTATTCGAGTGCCTCGCCCGTGATCCCTCTGGTGGGTGCTTCGCAACCACCATGGACAAGTTCGCGATGCATCTAGCGTTTGCGGAGGGCGCGATGGGGAAGACCCTCGCAACGAACACAGTGATGTCGTACTTCCGCAACGTCAAGAACTCTTTGCTCGCCGCATTCCCTCAGTGCAAAGCTGTAATTGAAGAGCGCGTCCTAGAAATGGGCCGCGTCCTGGAGAAACACTGCAAGGAGCGAGAAATCGGCGGCACCAGCAAGCAAGCAAATCCATGCACGAAAGGCGATCTGGCTCGCATTGTCCAGTATCTGTACGCCAACGCCAAGTCAGCCTCATGTGGTTCGTATTCGGGCGTGCCTGCGGCTTGAGCCTTGTCCAGAAGGACAGCATATCGGTATGTGCAGACACGGTGCTGTTTGTTCGGCTCACAAGAGTCAAGACAAGCGAGAAGCAAGGGCTGACGCTGTAACCGGACGAAGATTTCAAGACATGCCCGGTTTTGGCGCTGGCGATTGCACTCGCCGTCGAGACAGCCTCTTGAAAACGTACACCCTGCGCCGTCCAAGATCGACGACAACGCATTGGGGTCCCTGCCTTTGAAGGTGTTGCTGACTATAGCGGAGCAAGAGGTCGAACGCCCTGCCACTGTACTTTCGCCAGCAGCAAGGCCAGCGGTGATACAAGCTCTGGAATCCACAATCAAGTGAATCGCCTCCTTGCGCGCATTCAAGCTCCCGCCTCCGTCCCTGTTCCGTTATCATCCCATTCTTTCCTACGTGGAGGTGCGCAGCATGCCAACAGTCACTGCGGTATCAGTATTCAGTGGATCATGGACAGGGGCTGTTGGAACTTGTCTTCAACGCACAAAGTGTTTTCATACGTCATGAACACAACCCAAGAAGACCAGCGAGTCGCGAAGATTCTAAGTGGTTGGTCTGCCGATGCAAAGGTACCGCTCGACAGCTTGGATCGACTCGATGAGCAAACGCAAGTGCGAATCCGCAAGTTCCAATCCCTTCTCTTCAACACGTGCAACGGGATGCAGAACGACCGTCTGAACATCTGCCCTCGTGTGCTTGATGCGTGTACGGCTTGCATCATTAGAGCACTTCCTCAGCTACGTCCGCTCAAATCGGACTTGCTGATTGTCCGGCGTGTGCATACATGTGCGGCCCAAGCAGGCGCTGAAGTGAATTGTTGGGCTGGGCGATCGGTCTCCAACAAACGCGCTTCAAGCGGGATCGGCAAAAGCAGTTCAGCCGTGCCCCCACCTAGAAGTCCCCCGCAACGAGTCTCTCTTCCGTTTGGTTCGAATGGTATGCTGGCGAGCCCCGCACTTGACTTTGCGAGGACCGGAAGAGGCGATCGGATGCTATGCTGATCGAAGCATACATGCGCCTCTTTCTTGGCGCGTTCGTTCTTGCCCCAAACAGGGATGACTATCGGGATCGCGTTCTTAGCTATGGAGAGGAAGCAGAAGCAAAGCTACGAGCTTTTCTCCGCGCTGGAGGCTTGCGCGCAAATAGCAGCAACTCCGTTTTGAAGCACGTACGCGTTTCCACCAGCACGGCAAGCCCAATGGCTTCAGTCGCGAACACAAGTCACTTTTAGCCACCGGAGCAATAGTGGACCCGTCCCCTCGAGTTACACAGGATGCGCTTGCTGTAACGGGGTACAGGTTACAGACCCCTGGTTGGGTTACATGTGGTCCACAGCATGTGGGTGGTCCACATCATACTTAGTTAGCTTAACACAGGTTCTGTGTAAGAACTAGTCAAAATTGTCGTTTTTGGGTGGCAAAACCACCTTCGAAAAATACCGGAAATGCGAATTTGGTGATGAATGGACCACCATTCGAAAGAGCGTTCTTTCGTTTGTATAAATTACCGGTGTGGGGGCCTACCCGACTTCATATCGCCCCGCTATCGCATCTAAAAAAACCACGGCGTCAGCTGATGGCCGCACCTATCTGGAACAATATTTCACTTGCACAATGTATATGTCATTCATTGGAGATCTGTGTCATCCCTCCCAAATTCATTATCAACCAATCATATACCTCTATTTAGCATCCATTTCGTGATTTCTCCGTACCTTCTGTCAAATGTGAATCTCAAGGCGGCCATTTTTATAAATTACCAAAAATACCAGCGACGGGCAATCTTCTCAGGCATCGTTCTCGGTCAAAAAGAAGCGTTAGAAGCGCGGAAGAGTGCTATTGTGTTGTTGAGATTGCCGCAAATCGATTGGTACCAAGTACAACCATAAAAAAAAATTCCGGTATTTGTTTCATTCCGATTTGCCACCTGGCGAATACTAGTTCTTACAGAGAAAGCGTGTTAAGTAGTGACTCATGTTTATTAGATATCCAGACGTTGGATAAGGTCTGACAGGTAGCTCCCCACTGGGAGATAAATACAGTCAGTCTGTCTTTTTCCAATTGTGGCGCTCGTCGATCAGGGGATCGACTCGGAGCGACGGCTCGAGAACAAGCTTCGTCCAGCAAGAAGGTGCTGTAACTGGGAAGTGTCCCGTTACACTTGCCGTCAGTGAATAGCCTCCAATAGCCGCCCTTTCGGAAGCGAATTCTTTGTTGAATATACTCTGTTTTTGGTGCGATGCCGACCTGGATCCTAAATAAGTCGACCTAGATTCACTATAAGCCGACCCAGTTGCACAATAAGTCGATCAGGATTCAACACAAGCCGATCCAATTCACAACAACCCGACCCAAGTTGAAGTCAAAGTATGATGTGCCTCAATTCATGAGTCACACGCGATTCAAAATAACGCAAACAACTCGAAGTGCAGAGGATTCAGAATAAGTGGACGGAATTCGCGATTCTTGTCGACATCAGCACTTTCAGATTTGCGTCCAGGATGGAGAAGCGCAGGCTCATCAACACACTGTGGAGGAGAAACTCGAAATCCTCCGTGTCTGGAAGGATGAACACCCCGAATGGACACCAACAGAGGCCGGAGACGCGCTCGAGGTCAGTAAAGGGGTGGTACTCGGGTGGCGTAAGCAGTTCATGAACGAGAATCGCCCGGAATGACTGACGCACTGCAAGGGAATTCGTGAGTTCGCGAGTCTAAACGACAATACCCAGAAAACATGGGTCCATCGCAACAACTGCCCATGCTACAGAGCCCGACCACTCCGCACCAATTCGAGCCATACCTGAGCCTGTTCAGGCTGCGGTCGAGGCATCTGTGACCCGACCAGTCGCAACGTCTACCGCAGACCAAATCGTCGTTGCCAAGCCCGCACGGTTGGTCAATGGAGCCAAGGCGGCGTCCACCAAGCCGGCTAAACTGGCTCACACCAAGGAAGTGAAGGCGCGAGCGGCGAGGAAGCAGAAGAGGGCGGCAGTGAAGCCAGCGAGGAAGCGGCCGAAAGCTGCTCGCACCACTGAAGATAAAAGCGATGGCGGTGACAGCGACTACATTTCAAGCGACGTGAGCGATCCACCGATCCGTCGCCGCGCTACGGAAACAGCGACCCCCAACCGAAGCGTACGTCCCAGCCGAGCTGCTAGCGCCCGACAACCCATGATCGTCTACTCCTATCCAGACGTCCATCAACCGTACAACGAGCAGCCTTTGGTTGGGCACGTGTTTGCGGATGACATCAAGTCCTTGCAGCCGCAGCAGCAAGTGACAAATTTGGCAGTGGACTACGTCATCGCAGCAAACCTACACAAGCGACAATCCCTCGTCTGGGCTTTCAACAGTTCCTTCTTCCCAGAAATTCAAGCGGAGTTCGAGAAAAAGCAATTTTCTCGTCAAAATTCCCCCAGAAGCGGGAATTTTGACATTTGGAACATTCCGTTTCTCTTCATTCCAGTTTTGGGTAGCAGAATTGGAGTTTTGTGTTGGTCGAGACCCCAGTAGACGACGACATCGCTGTATTTCACCACGTCGACTCGTTGCAAGGTACGCACAATTCTGCGAGGAATTTTTAGGTTCTCGAATGGTATTTTGCAAGCCTCAAGCAGCTTCGATGTGCCGGCTGCTCCTCAAAATTCGAGAATCGCCCTTTCATGTACGCAACTCGACCAAAACAGGCCAATTTGTTTGATTGCACCGTTTACATGCTCCACTACATGAAGCTCCTGTATGGAAATAATCAAGAACGACGAAGATCGGGCATCGCTGGGCGACAAAATCGCTTCTTTCGTGACCGGTTTCACGGCGGAAAATGCTGGGTCTACGAGCAAGCAACTCCTCCAGTCTATGAAGAAGCGAGTTTCTAAGTAGGAGTCGGCAAATATAAGGGATTGTTTTTCGGGAACCAAAAGAGTAAATAGTCGAGTAAAATTGAATCTGGGCGAGTTATTTGGGAACCGGTCGAGTAAAACTGAATCTGGTCGAGCCATTTGGAAACAAAATTATATTTTCGTGAGTGTTTTTCTCACGTTCTCCCCTGATTGTCACGTTTGCACTCTGTACACCTGAGCTGTGAATGGTTGGGTATTTCAGAGTATTACGTGGTTTACATTTCCTCGAACCCCCAAGATCCAGATCAAAAACTCGACCAATTGTTGTTCACTTAGTGTACTGGCGTACAAACAGGACAGCCCCTCTCTAATCCCCCCGTCCACTTTAATGGTCCGCATGTTTCCGTCGGGATGGGAGGCGGGCTTTCCGTGTCTAAGAGTTTGGGGCAATCGTGGGCACCCCAAGACTATTCAGCTCATAACAACACTAATGAGGGAGTCTACCACGCGTTTGAGCCACAGCCAGCTACATATGGAGGGCAAAGAGACGTACACCACGACGAAGACGGTGAGATAATGGAGTTGTAGGAAGCGCAAGCTGATGTTTTCATTGTTCATTGATGTGTTAAAAAATGAAAGACTTAGTGATGACAGTGATCGCGTATAATAGTGGCAGCGATGACAGTGATCGCGTATAAAAGTGGCAGCAATGACAGTGATCGCATTTTAAAGATATGCAGCGATGATAGTGATCGTATTTGAGTGTATTGCGTTATGTAGCTTGGAGATTATCAAACACTTGATCTCTTAACGAGCCCTGCTCATATTCACAGTGTCTGAAGAAGCCGACAGCAGGGTTAGCCCTGGCTGTACACATTCGCATACCAACCTCGGGAACGTGCTTGGGATACAGTGAGAACACGAGATTTGCATGCCGCTGGATCCATTTTTTCAGCTGACCAAAGCCCAGCTCAATGGGGTTCAGTTGTGTAGTGTAAGGCGGGAGAAAAAGCAGACGCGCGCCACGCTGGTGCACCGCACTCTCGATCTCGGGATACATGTGGATTTTTGCGTTATCGAGTAAAACGATTGATCTCGGCAACGACCACGGATTCTGTAGAGGCACGACTTTTGCGATAAAGCAGCGATGACATTCCTGACGCGAAAAGTACCTTCTTTCGAATCCCACGCTACAAAGCCTTTGCATCCCATGGCCGCCAAAATCTATACACGCTTGGCCGGTTGAAACGGGAGGCGAACCACAGCCTTACACATCGGTTTCGGGGTCTTTACCACCGGAGAAAGCTCTCTGCACCATCTCGGCAGAGGTCACAGTGTCAAACATGACATCGCGTGAGACAAAGTGAATCTGGTTCTAGATATCTAAGAGTCGATAGCCCTTAGCATCCTCTGACACACCTAGGAATCGGCACTTGGTTGCACGGGCTGACAGCTTCTTGTCTTTACGTAGTGCCTTGGGGATATGCGCGAAGCAGATGCTACCCCAGATGTGCAACTTGCTCAGGTCAGGTTTTCTTCTGTAGACTCTTTCGTACGGTGTCTTGTCCTTGAGCCTGCTCATAGGTGTTCGGTTCTGTACATAGGTCATGTACATGAGTGCCTCAGGCCACCAACGGTCCTGCATGTCAGCATCTCGTA
>JAADXN010000995.1:0-12326 GCA_023337875.1 Pythium apleroticum | reverse complement strand
TTCCCATTCCCATTCACCACGTTCCCATTCAGAGCACTCATAGGACTCACCTGGAGCGTCTCTGGTTGAATATACTGGCGGTTGTCGCCCGTGGCCGCGTCCTCCAGGAAGATCTGCGGGTACCGCGCCGTCTTGCTGGTGTGGCGGTACTCGTGGAAGAGCAGCGGGTGGACGTCCGGGTCGAGCACCAGCAGCGTCACTGGAATGTGCATGTCGGCTAGCGCGTCGAGCGCCTGGCGCTGCTCGGCGACCACGTTCATGCTCATGACGTGGGCGTTGGTCGACATGACCAACACGCAGCGGCGCTGTGGGTCACAAGGGATCAAAATCAGTCAGTTAGTCAGTGCGCCAATGGATCATTCGAGGCTGAAGACGACTCGACTCCGCTTACCTCAATGCGCTTGGACGGCGCGTCGTGGTCCTCGTCCTCCATCGGCTCGGCATTGGCGCCGGCTCCGCTGAATGCCTCGACGATGATCGGGCGATCCAGCGTTGTGGGGCGGTGGGTACGCGCGGCTTCCATGCTGGCGCTGTAGATGGCGGCCATCTCCTGCACGCACTCGCACACGGACTGCGTAGTGGCGCGAACCTGGTGCCATACGGAGAGCGGCTTCGCGATTGTGCGCGTGGCCGCGGAAACGATGCTCTGTATGGTCATGCTGAGCGCGGCTGGTAGGCTGGTAGGCTGATAGGCTGGCAGTCGGAGCGGATCCTTCGGTCTACGGAGGGTTGGTTCGGTAGCGTGGGGTCGCTGGGCGAGGTCTTCTCTCGAGTGCTTGCGCGCGGAGAAGCAAATTGCGGAATGAGCTCGACTCGAGAGCGAGAGCCACAGCCACAGGCACAGCGGCTTGGCAGTTGGGCGATGGGATTGGAGGTGGGATTGGGACTGGGCGGCGCGTGCGCATTGGAATGGTGTCGTACGCGCAGAGGTCTCTTGTATCTAGTTTACTTCATGGGGCTGCGTCGGTCTTTCTTCGCATTGGTCTCTTGCATTGTGGAAGCTTCACAATCGAATTGGTCGCCTGTGGAAATGGGTACATCCAAAAGCATTCGGATTGGCTAATTCAATTGAATTAAGCTCAAGTCTAGGTTCGTATCGAGGAGGGACTAAGTACGGGTCGGATCATGAAGAGACACACTGGTCATCTTGGGCATATAGCATGGACGGCGTCGTGGTCGTGGAGCGGCGCAGCGGCGCCCTCCACCACACGCGCTCCTTCACGAAGCGCTTCGAGCAGCGCCACCCACCGAGTGAGCGCATGAACCTGGGCGCGCTCTTCTTCGCGCTGCAGAATTTCGCGAGTAACAGCTTCCGCGACGCCAACCAAACGGACGAACGAGATGCCCATGTCCCTGCCATCGCATTATTCGAGACAGCAGCCGAGAGGATTGTGCTGGCACAGAGCGTGGCTCACCAGCTACTCATTGTGCTGTTTGTGAGGCCCGCAATGGACATCAATGTTGCCAAGTGAGTGTGTCTTTGCGGCAATGGGATTTGGGTGATGTACTAACGACTGGTGATTTGTGGCGATAGATCAGTCGTGCAGCGCATTGCGCGCCACTACGATTATGATTTGAGTCTTGAGATGCGCCTGGCTACCGTTCTGAGCCAAGGGGTAAGAATCCGAGCGGCCCGCGGTCCTTCTGTTTTCAGTGTGATTGATCTCTTGTCTCTACAGGGAAAGCTCTTTCGAGAAGCCTGCGAGAAGGCGGTGCGAGACGAAGTCGACAACTTACTGGAGCGCTTTGTGGCTGGCGAATATCACAGCGAAAGCTCTGAGCGGGATAGGACGTCTCCATCGGGATTCCTTCTCTTCCATTACTCTCCATCGATCAACTTCCGCCGTCGAACGGCCACTCGCGATGGCGAGGCCGATGATGCCGATGAAGACGACTGCCCTGAGGAGGACGACGACGCTTACGACGCCAGTAGAGCGCCTCACACGATACCTCTCGCAAATGGGAAGGAATCTCGCGTCGCGCCTGCAACTGCGGCAAGTCGCCATGGAGTCGATCCTCCTCAACGCTTGCAGAAGCTGTTCGCGTCGACGCGGTCTCTACTTGCACAGCCAACCGTAGGCCAACGGAAGCGACACGTGAAGAAAAACGCAGTGATGAGCCTTGATGAGCCGAAGGCTTTCCAACGTCTCCGGCGGTTTCCGGCGTCAGAGCAGGACACAAGTGAGCCACTGGCGAAGATCCTGGACCACCCTCAGTTTTCCCGCGCCTTGTTTGACGCGTTGCAGCCAAACCTGAAGTCGGTCGCCGCGCTGATGCTTTGCACCGACTTCGCTGCGACGGGCCGCACGCTGAAGGATGTAAGCTGGCGCAGATTCCCGCTTCCTCGACTCGGAGTGGAGGCTTCCGATGGGAAGCCTCTTGCCGTGGACTTGCGTATCTGGAAGCGCGACGGATGTGTGTTGGTCTACACGGACCAACGTCTTTCCGACCAGCACAAACCCAAGAGAAGTCGGGTGCGAGTGGCGCTGCTACTCGATAATCTGGAGCCGTTGGCTCGCTGTGCGCTGAAGATCTCGTCGTGACCAAGTGCGAAGGCCGCGATCAGCGAACACTCGCGTGGCGCTCGGACAAGTCTTCCACAATGAGATCCGGCTTCTCGTTGTGCACGACCGGCTTGTGCTTCTTCTTTGGCGATCCTTTCTCACGCCGTGTAGGCGATGGTGTGCTGGCTACTCGGCTGTGGGTTGGCGACTGGCCTCCTTCGGGGGACGACGCTAGTGTCTGAGTATCGACAGGCGGAGGCCGCTTTGACGCAGGCGACTTGGCTTTCTTTCCCGCGGGAGAAGACACAGTCGCTTCAGATGGTGAGGACTCGTACGCCGTCACCATTGTCCGTTTTGCTCCAGCTGAGGAGATCGCTTCATCTTCGTTTGGGGTCGAGTCATGCTCTTCCAGAAACACTTTCGCCTTGCGGCTTCGAACTTTGGTCAGCATGTTCTGTATGCTCGATCGTTTCCGTGGGGGAGAGTCAGCCTCCGCGGGCGGAGGTATGGCAGCTTCGAAAACGTTGTCGTGGAGAGAGTCTTCGACCGCTTGCAGGAACTTCTGACTCGATTGGCGGGTCGTTTTCTGGAGTTGTTCGAAGGACTTCCAGTTGATCTCGCGCGGGTCCAGTTGCGCTCGACGCTTGGCCGCCTTTTGCCAAAACCTCTCACCCAGCACGCGGTGCTGGATCTCCGTCTGCAGCTGAAATGCCGGGAAGAGAAGAATGGGGTGGCGTTGGGAAAAGTCCTCGAACATCTTCACCGTGAGCCGTCCGTTGGCTGTGCTTTGCATCAGCGACTCGAGCTTGGACAAGACTTTCTGCGCGTTGACGTTGTGTTCCCATTCTCCTCCCCAGATCTCCCGCACGCAGTGGCTCGCTTCCTTGCGCTCAATTTCGCCGCTGCCGTCCGTGTCATACAGATCAAAGGCGAACTGGACGAGGCTCTTGCGGCTGAACGAGCAGTAGTTCCACACGGCCAATACAAACTCAATGAAGTCGACCTCACCACTGCCGTCGCGGTCCATGACAGTGAACGCCTTCTCCGAAAATCGCGTGCGCTTCAGGTCTACGCCAACATCGTCAGGACTGCATACGACCACAGTATGTTGGCAATGAATCAAATCACAACCTACCAATGTAGTTGAAGAATTCAAGGACGTTGATCTCACCCGAGTTGTCTGCAGGGCAGGATTATTGTCAAGAGATGGCCAGCAACACGACTCCGTACAGGCTAGTCACCTTTATCCATAGCGTTGAAGATCTCGTGGAGTTCGAAGAGTTGCTTCTTCCCGATTCCTACAGACATCAGCTTCTGTCCGAGCTGGTCGTTGATCTTGTACGCCTTGTAGAATGCGCCTTGCTTGCGCGACGCCGTGGTATCCAATACGCACGACGACAACGCGCCCATGGCGGCTCGTCTCCACCGTTGAGTGAGCTTGATTGCTGGCCCTCGAGTCCGTAATGCCTCCGACTAGACCAGGTTGTCGCAGACGTTCGCTCCGAGTCCAGCGTCGGGACCTCTGTGACTTCCGTGCATAAATTTAGCGTGGAGGGGAATCGGGGATCAACCCTAAGCTTCATCTTGACTGCCTGACCCAGGTTATCATCGAGTTAGTTGACAGTCACCCCCAAGAGAAGATCGATTTATAGAGTTCGCGACCTTTGAGTATGTTATTTGAGAGGTCCTAGTCACTCGGACGGAATTGTAGTGACATGATGAACCCATCTTGTAACTAGGAAAAAAGACGTCGCCAGTACCAGCCTCACACCGCAGTTTCGAAGTTGACTGCGAGCACGCCACAGCATACGAAGTCCCTCTTCTATCACAACCACCTTCGAGGATTCACGTCAGCTCGTAAGGTGCTTCGCGCGTAACCTGGGACAGCGGACAATTCCCGATGACGGATAGCGACGGGGAGATCGAGCTTCGTCAGCGTGTAGATGCACTCACGCAGGAGAACAGCGAGCTCAAGGCCGCTCTCGCCCACGTGACTGCCGTCACAATCCACACAATCGCAGAGAAGAACCACACGATCAGTGCGTTGAAGACCAAGTCTCAAGAGGCAGCGAAGAAGATGAGGATGGATATAGCGCTGGCATCCCTGACTGGGGAAGGTCGCTATCACGACTGCGGAGAGAGAAAGAAGGCGACAGGCGATCGTGATCTCAGCCCCACCACAAGCAGCAGCTTGCCTGACAGCATTGCCGATGAAGGTTCGAGTCTGTTCTCCAAAACCATGGCAGCCTCCGGCAGTCTCCTCCCTTGCATTCCTGTCCGCTGTGTCCGCCCAGCCAACGGCACAGTCCAGCCCGCCACGACCGATATCAGCCCTCAGCCAGCTCAAGCGGCAACTGAACTGTGACGGCCACCAGCGTAGTAGAATCCTCTCCTCGTGGAACAACGGTGGAGCAGAGCCATACAGTACCCACAACCTGCCAAAACACATCACCGAACTAGTATTGGAATAGTACCCCCTCTACAACCCTCTGATATTCTATAACTCACATTTGCGGGACCACGAGTGATGGTCGTCTCTTGTCGATGAGTGATGGTCCGTCAATTGCAACTCAGTTGGTGGCGTGAGACGTCAGTCGCCAATTCACTCGACGGCAACCAACGCGACGCCGATGCTCAGCGCCAAGCAGCGCGCGTGGGAGAGCGAGCGCCAGCCCATGGGCAGCCTCCACGAGGCCCCGCAGGCGTCCCCCTTCCTGAAGAGTGCGCTGTCTGTGGCGGACGCGATGAAGCTGCGCGGTGGCGACGCTGATGGAGACGGAGAGGCGCTGTATCTCAAAGTCCTGCAGGTCGCGTGGGAGGACGATATCGTGTGGGGCATCGACTTGGACGCCGCCAAGATTCGAGACAGCGCGGCGAGGGAAGAGCAGGACGACGACGACATGAGCGGATCCGCTTCGGCGGCTTCAGTGTCGGAAGCGGCTCCGTCTGTGGGCTACCAGAACACGCCATTGGCACGCAGCTCAATTCACGGAACGAGCTCTCTCTCCCGGGACACTGCTTCATCTTCTAGTACTGTAGGGTCCTTCCCGTCAAAAGGCTACGCGACGCAGTCTTACAAGGGAATGAACCCTCGAAAGACGAGCTCTGCTGTGGACGCGCCTTGGGTGCCGTCCACGTCGCAAGAGGATTTTGATATGACGAAGCCGCGCGTTTATTGCTGGGAGATTAAAGACACCGCGATCGTGGCAAGTGGGCTCACTCAGGCTTCGTCGTTCAGAAAGGGACCTTCAGCGACTGCTGCGGGACAAGGCGCCGCTGGGCTTCCGTGTCCGCTGAACAGGGAGCTCGACGATGGGTCGTGGCTCGACGCCATCGGCTGGGGCTCGACGCGAGACATGCCTGAGAGCAAGCTCGTGTTGGATGAAAATGACGCGTCGTTGATTATCATGGATCCAGACGTGGACGAAATCCGTCCAATCCTCCGAATCCCCGAGCGAAAGCTTGCTGCCGCTGAGATAGACAAACGACGTCGCGAGAAGGACAAGCGCCTCGAGGCCGCCAGGACCAACATAGATTACGGCAATGGAGCCGCTAAATTCCGCACGAACACTGAAGGCGTCGGCAAGAAGTACGTCGTGTGTCCAACGATGGAGATCGTCAGCTCTGTGCACGACCACTCCTTGCCAGCCATCAGGCTGTCGATGACCAAGCCTGAGCTGTCAAAATCCAAGTTGCGCCAATTCCACCGTCCACGAAGCAAGTTCAAACTCAATGAGCGGATGGCTATCGCAGCTCCACCCGTCGCCTCGACTCCTCCTGTGGAAGACGATGTTGTCATGATGCAGATCAAGAAGAGCTCCGATTTGAGTCCTGCGGCGGGAGGCAAGTTGATCCTTGTGGAGTTCACCGAGCAGAACCCTCCGATGCTCTCCAATCCTGGCATGGCGGCACGGATCCTGCACTATTGGCGACCGCGAACCAGGCGTGAAAATGGACCAGAAGAAGCCGAAAACGAGGCCTCCAGAGGTGAAGATGGGACTGCTGATCACTCTGGGCCACCGCGACGAAACGCCGTTTGTAGGTGACGTTCCGCCGAATCGAGTGGTCACTTCACTCAACTCGAAGCTGTACAAGGTGCCCATTTTCGAGCACAAGCCTGTTGCCCCGTTCGCCCCCTCGCCATCTTCTCGTAACCACGACACCAGCCAGTACGAGTTGTTTATACTCTGTCGGTCGGCGACCAAGGGGAAGAAAGGAGGAAGCGGCTCACAGAAGGCGACAATGCACCTGTTTGATATGCCGGATCTGTACGTCGCAGGACAGGTTGAGCCGCAGATGGAAGTTCCTGCCCCCAACTCTCGCAGCGCGAGAGACTTCATCCGCTCGCACATGTCATTCCACATTCGCCAGCTTTTCAAGAAGGCAAGCGATGGAGAGAGCCTCAAGATCGAAGACGTCGCTCGCGTATTCTCGACCCAGTCCATCACGGCGGTTCGAAAGCGAATGAAAGAGGCGGCGACGTTCGAGCGTGGTGGTGACGACTCAGGGTGGTGGAGGAAGAAGCCAGCCTCCCAGCTCCCAAGCGAGGACGAGCTTCGAGTGAGTATCCCACCCGAGTCGGTCTGCTTGTACGAGAGTATGATGGCTGGCCACCGCCGTCTTCTCGACATCGGGTTGACGAAGTTAATCGCACCTACTGGCGTGAACGATGCGATCGACCTGCTGCTGAAGCGACTCGAGCTTCGCAAGCAGGCGCTTTCGGCTGCCTTGATTGAGCCTCTACAGCTCGAGCGTCGCGCAAAAGAGAAGGCAGAACGTGACGTGTGGGAGCGAGACTCCACCGTTCGGAAGCTGGCGACAGACATCCAAGTGGCTCGTTACATTCACGAGCAGTTGCAGCTGACGCCGTGGAACCGGACCAACAACTACGTCAGTTGCCACTTGCAAAACAATGGGCCAGGCATGCTGCAGATCGGTGGTATCGGAGATCCGACTGGTCGTGGCGAAGGATTCAGCTTTGTGCGTGAGCCGCAGTCACGTGCGAAGGCGAATTGTGGGGAGCGAGATGGAGCCGCTGGATCTGGAGCCCACACAGCCGCAGTGCAGAAGACCGAATCTGGCGTCACTGGTACATCGGCTGATTTGCGTAAGCTGAAGATGAAGGAGGCAGGTCTTGTGCTGCGCAACCTGGGTATCCCTGAGGCGGATATCAGGAAGCTGCGCCGTTGGGACCGTATCCACTTGATTCGAGAGCTCACTAATGTGGCATCAGCTCATGACCGCGCCGGTGTGTTGAGTAAGTTCGCTCGCGGCACGCGCAAATCGCTTTCAGCTCAGCAAGAAGACTACCGACACAAGTGCGACGTCGTCTACAAGCGTCAACTGGATGTGTTGAGCTCGACAAGTGTCACGTTCTCCGATGACGAGGAGCCGGAAGACGACTCGGACAGTATCGACGAGCTGGAAGACGAACTCTGTTGCGCTGGAAGCTTTGGTGGAGATGCGCGTGATACTTTCGTGAAGCTCGGGCCGAAGAACCTGTTCGCCAAGGACGGGGGTGGACTCAATCGCTCGAAGGAGGCGCTAGCAGAGCGAGAAGATGCCGTCGAGTTGGAGCGGCTGATGAGTGAGATGAAGGAGGACTCGGGAAACCGTCGTCCAGACGTGGATGCCAGCAAGTTGCGCAACCAGCTAAGAGCAAGTGGCATCCATGGCGGTGCGGCGGCATCGTCATCTGTTGCTTCTCAAGGCTCGGCCTCTGGTGCGGCATCTACCATTCACACTCCGGTCGATTATCGTTCGCGTTCTGTCTCGCCCGCGAGTGCAACGAGCTGGCCCTCCCAAGAAGCAACTCCCAGTCGAGTACCAGGGCGAAAAGTGCTGAAGAGAACTACACGTGTGGTGGCGGAAGACGGAACCGAGTCCGTGCGGATTGAGTTCATTGTTGATGGCAACCGGGTCAGGCGGTTCTTGGCGAACCAGCAACGCCAACAGGAAACTGATAAACGGACCAACCGAAAGCGTACGCTCGCCCATGAGCAAAATGCCTCAGGCTCGAACGTTCTTGATGTGGCCAAGCGGCGCAAGTAGAGACACGCCCTTACATAAACTCGGCGGGCTCAGCACAGTATTGAGCATTGCATGTGCTGGTCCACTCCAGCAAGCTTCAAACCCTTCGAAGTACCTGTCTCTTTCGAAGAAACTAGGAAAGTCAATTCAAAACGAAGAAACTACCTATCTCTCATGAATCGTTTCCTCCTATTGACGGATATTTGACGCGGCCAGCGAGCTTTGTCGCTGTACTGACCGCAGTAGGAGTTAGTTGTACAGAAGCTCCAGATATGCAGTATTATGCCCCTGAGGGCCGGCATCTCCGTCGGTGTTGCAGTCTTCTACACTTCGAAAAATGGAGAGCGGGCAGAGTTATAACGGGGCGTTGATGTCTCCATGCGAGAGCAAGATGTGCATTTCTACACCATCTTCGTCGTGACGACCAGCGGGAACGTGACGCTCGCATCCTCCCAGCACCACGACTGCTCGCATTTCACCGCCAAATCGTAGCTAAACCCGAGGAAATGCGACCGCATGGTAGGCACCAGCTCGTGCCGCGTCTTGCTATCGTACTGGATGTGCTGGTATACTGTGATATCCGCCTTTTCTCCCGCTTTCACACCCGCGTATCGACCCGACGCAATGTCGCGAGTACTATGAGGTGGTTCGGTGTCTCCGTGGGACGCGCGAAACTGGTTCAGCACCACAGTCTGGCGAAGCTTCGTGCGCACGGCGTCAACGTCCCGTGTCGAGTTGTTGTGGATGAAGAGCTGAGCGAGCGCCTGGCCTCCGAGGGGGACGACGTCCTTCTCCAGCGCAGCCATGAGTTCACACGATCCTTTCTTGAAGAACACGCAGAAGTAGACAGGGATCGTCGTGGACTGGAAGATCTGGCGAGGCACCTGGAGTGACGGATCTTCACGGATGATCGGGTGCAGAACGTGGGACATATCCGCCGCAAACATGCCGTTGATGGGCACGCGCGCCGTGAGTTCGTACTCGGCCTTGGCTCGCACATTGTGCATGCGGCCCAGGCGCGAACACTGGAAGCTGAACGTGGGCACGAGCGTCCTCACTGGGAGCTGGTACTCGAACGAGAACTCGTACTTGCCAGGCTCGTACACGCGCGCTGGCACGTCGAGACAGATCTGGTCCTTGATGATGACGAACACTTCTTTCTCGCTCACTGTGTGCTGCACGACTCGCGTCTTGGGCTCGGTTTCATCATCCGAGCCGCACTTCCGCGAGTGTTTTCTCTTCTCCTTGTGCGCCTCCCCATGCTTCGAGTGCTTGTGATGGTGCTTGTGGTGGTGCTTGTGGCTGTGTCTGCCGCACTCATCGTGCTTCACAGCCACAGGCACCTTCTCCTCGTAAATCTCGTCCCATTCCAGCGTCTCCGTGCCCAGCAGCTCCAGCTGAATGGGCTCGGCGCGCTCGATCCGCGACGTCACGAAGAGCCGCACGCTGCCCGAGAGCACGTCGCCCGCCACGCACTCAGCACGCGTGAGCACGATGTGCATGGAGCCGTGGACGCCCACGCCCAGCGCCTCGGCAAAGCGGCCCATTGTGACGTATGGAGCTTCTCGTGTGAAGAGATCAGATCGCCAAATGCGGCTAGTCGTCCAAAGAGAGGACACGCATTCTCGAGACAGGCGATTCAGGAATGACGGTAATCGCACCCACCACCTCTTACAATAGATATAGAACGTCTCTCTCGGATCGAGATAATTCAATTTGACTGAAGTGTGAACTATGAAAACGCATACTCGTGCTTTTGACTCATACAGATCCGACCTCAAATACCTGTTAAAGCCGCACGGTTACGAACGCGTTTCGTTTCAGCCGCTGATGAATGGCGACAGGCGGACAGCACACGCACGAAATTCAAACTTGGGATTTTCGCCAAAATGCAGCGGATCCGGACGCTGCGAGTTGCTCCGCCACTGGCCGCCGCGTGCCGGCGCTGCAGTCTATTGACGCGTCTCCAGAGCACCACCCCCACGCCCGTAGCTCAGGCCAGCAGCAGCGCCAGCGTGTCTCCTGGGCGACCGGCGCGGTGGAAGGAAGAGGCGCGGCAGTTCGCGCATCTTCCAGCGGCGCTGCAGGCATTCCACGCGAGCGTCGGCCACTGGATCGTGCCGTACCATCTCCCAATCCCCTCTGCAGCATCCAGCCACTCCACCGCCAAGAAGCCCAGTGCGAATCCGTCGAACAGCGGCAGTGTGGTGGGGCTCGTCCACAGCGCGCATGAGATCGCGTGGCCGTCCGACGTCCGCGGGCGGCTCAACCTCGGCCGCGTGCTGCACAAGTTCATGACCAACGCGTACTACCACACGCGGCATCCACGCGTGAAGGAGCAGCTGGAGGAGATCGGGTTCCCGGTGGAGACGGACTGGCAGCAGTACGTGTGGCAGCACCAGCGCATGGCGGCCCTCCAGACGTTCTACGATCTCTACGGCCACTCGGTCGTCACGCGCGGCTTCGTTGTGCCTCGGGGGGACCCGCAGTGGCCCGTGCAAACGTGGGGGTACAGACTCGGTGTGGTCGTGGATCGCCTGCGCCACGAGCGCGAGGAGCTCACGCCCTCGCAGCTTGGAGACCTCGAGCGCGTCCAGTTCGCGTTTTCCGTCTACGACACCGAGTGGTCCGAGCGGATCCTGCCGTCGCTCGAGTTGTTCGCGCGAGTCCACGGCCATGCGATGGTGGGCCAGTCGTTCACGGTGCCACACCACGAGCCGTGGCCCGAGCGCGCGTGGGGGCTCAAGCTCGGACAGGTCGTGAGCGGCATGCGGTACGACAGCAGCTTCGCCGACCAAGTCAAGAAGGACGCGAAGCGACTGGAGGCGATCAACTTCGTGTGGGATATCTCCGAGTATCAGTGGTCGGCGGCCATTCTGCCGTCGTTCGAGACGTTCCGTGCGTTGTATGGCCACAGCAAGATCAGCTTGAGCTTCGTGGTCCCCAGTGAAGCGCCGTGGCCGACTGAGGCGTGGGGGCTGCGGCTTGGGAGCGTCGTGGGCGGCATGCGATCCAAGGGCTACTACTCAGACCAACTCGCGCGTGAGGCCGGCCGCTTGGAGTGGCTGGCGTTGATTTTGGACCCAGTCGAGTGCGAGTGGACGGAGCAGATCCTTCCGTCGTTGGTGGTCTTTCACGCAGTCTACGGTAGTCGTGCTGTGCCAAGAAAGTTTGTCGTGCCTGCGGAAGCCCCATGGCCTCGGGAAGCGTACGGCGTAAAACTTGGAGCGGCAGTGGAAAAGATGCGGTCGCGAGGCGCATTCGCGGAGCAACTTGCGCGTGATGCCAGTCGGTTAGAGTGTCTTCAGCTTTTGGAAGTGAGTCAAAGCAGCGAGCGATCACTGGAGCAGGCAGCATAAACGAGAGCTAATGACCACGCGAAGGTTCCTCACGACTCAAGTCTCAGCGTGTATGTCGCGTTTCATTTTTAGCGGCGAAGAAATCCCCTCCTGACGTAATCCCTGACCGAGCGAAGGTCGATCGTGAGCTGATCGTTCATGCCAAAGGGGAGACGTGCGCCTGCAGGGATCGACAGAAGCCGACGAGTATCGAACATGACGTTTGCAGCTGGCGCATTTGCTCCTTGTATGTTCCCACTGGCGACTGGTGCCGGCAGGACGCCGTTCAGAGGAAGCGGATGAGCAGGAACATCGTACAGTTTTCCACCAGACGAGTTAAGAAGTGGTACTCACCATTCTAAGCAGGGTATCATATTTCAGTAGATAGAATCTACCAGGTTTCCAGTTTAGTGTAAGCAAATGTAACAGGGATGCGTTTACAGCGGTTTAACTC